>PVIJ01013288.1:0-45765 GCA_004024925.1 Scalopus aquaticus | reverse complement strand
CACACACACACACACACACACACACACACATCCTCTTTCTTAGGATAGTATTACCTCTATGTGAAATGACCTCTTCATTATTTCTAACTCCAGTGTTAAATAATAATCATCCTTAAAATCTCTAGCTTACTTATTACCATGCTTGTAAGAAATTCCACTCTGACTTACACAACAAAATTAATCATGTCCTATTTGAATTCCAACTGTGCATTATGCATTCCACAAGAACTACAGGTGAGGACTTTATTTTATGACTTCAATTTTTACATCTCTGTCTCCCTTACTTTATGCTCTAAAAAGCAGAGCCTGTGTCATTTCCACCCAAGTCTCCCCAGCATGTTGCACTGTTTGACATATATTTGTTGATCAATAGATGCTTGCTGTTGATTTATTTGCACATCTGTTCAAAAACATATTTGGCAGTTCCAATGTGCCTACAGTAGGAAGACTTCTAACATGACCCTCCCCTCCAATGGTCTCCATCTTTGGTATTTATATATTTGTGTTATTCCTTGCCCTTGGGTGAAGTCTGAACCCAAGATTAACAAATGGAACACAGAACCAGTGATGAGATGCCTTTCCATAACAGAGTCGCACACTACTGACACCTCCATCTTGTAGGCACCCTGTTTTTCTCCCTGGCTTTAATGAAGCTAGGTGCCATATTGGAGAGGACTGAGATGACAAAAAAACTGTTGACCACTGTGCCAACATCCAGCAAGGAACTGAATCTGTCAACAATCACGTGAGTGAGCTCAGATTTAGATCTTTCCCAATTGAGCCTTCACACAAAACCACAACCCTGTTAAATACCTTGCTTGTGGCTTTGTAAGACTCTGAAACATAGGACCAGGCAAAGCTATGCCAGAACTCCTAAACCAAGCAATTGTGAGATGATAAATAAGAGTGGTATTAAACCACTGAGTTTGAGTAATTTGTTATGCAGTAATACATAACTAATACAGTGCTGACATTGTATTAAGTGCTAGCAACATGGTGATAAGCAAGATAGATGTCTCTTTTCTTTGAGTGCTTGCATTCTAATAATCAAATGAAAAACTGTCTTACCCAATTTAGATATAGATACAGCTCAGGATTCTATTTATGGGAAGCTCTTTTAAAATGGTGTGTCAGTTATCTGTCGGTTCTGTAACCAACGACCGTAAAACTTACTGTCTTAAAACAACAAGGATTGATTATTTCTCATGATACTCTAAGCTGACTTGGAGGTTCCTCTGCTGGTTTTGTCTGAGTTTGCTCTTATAGCTGTGCTCACATAACTGAAAGGTCAAAGATGGTCCCATTCATCTGGCAAAGGGTCCTGGCTATCAACTGAAATGTTTCAGTTCTCTCCACATAATTTTCTTATCTGCAGTAAACTAGATTCATTGGTGTTGTGAAAGGCAAGATTCAGGGCACGGTGCCTTTTAAGCCTCTGCTTGTCACATGTTTGCTGATGCACCATGTGCCAAAGAGAGTGATGTGGCCAAGCCCAGCATGAACGTGAGAGGGAAATACACAAGCTACATTTACTGGTAGTCAGAATTTATTGGAAGCCAATGCTGAAAGGATCTATAACTAATGGTAGTGACATTTAGATTAATAGAGGTGACCACAGAATGTCATAGCTTAAAGGAATCTTAAGGGACACGCAGTTCAATCCCCTCATCATATCAATAAAGAAAAAGATATCATCAGGAGAAAATAATTACCTAAGCGAGAACAGTTGACATTGACATTCAGATTCTTCTTAATCTAATCATAGTCTCTCTGCCCCACAACACACATTTTGTAATTACCAACCTCAAACTATTCAAAGAATGGGGCAAAGGAGAAGATCACACACCATGTCATACTCTGTGTTGCAGAATATGACCCCAAAACACCTGGTTCCTCTTCCTTTCACCTGGGGTATTTCAGTACAGAAATGTGCTAGCATTTTAGAAATTAGACAGTCAGTTCATCTCAAACTATAACATAAGGCACCAATTATTTGAGGGATCACTGCTATTAAATTGTTTAATAATGAGTTATCTCCCACTAGCAATTAGAATCTAGTCAACTAAACCACTGTTTCTATAATGGGCCACTTTCAGTGTATCTAGCAAAACATGATTATGATCATTTTCAACTAAACACCTGATTTTTAACCTTCTCTGGGATTATTTGTATTGGTTGACACTATTTTTTATTTATAGTTTCTATGCTAAAATACACCTAGCCAGGCTTGTGGGGACAGATCAACACAAAGACACTCATTACGCAGCTAAGTACTTCTGATTTTTCAAGCTTGTATGACAATTCTTATTTTCTGGAGCTTTTGCTCATTATGATTTATCTGCTATAGCTCCTAGAGAATGCCAAAGGTGAATCTTCACGAGAATGCACCTGTCTTGGTAAATTATTCCATTTTGATATCCATGCACATGATCTTATCTAGTCTCTAATGATCGGATTCACATTTAAGAAACAGAGGGACAGTGGTTTTCTGCCTTTAGCTAGTGCTATTTTTGCAGTTTTTCTTATCGCCTGAATCACCACATCATCCCAGTAGCAAGCCTAAGTTTCACATTTTACTTTCTGAGCTAGAAAAATCATGATTATCACTGAAAAAATTCACCTGACATCTCTATTTGACATGATTTTAAAGACGCTCACTAATCAATTGCTGGCTTTTTTCACCACTTACTTTATGTCACTTTAGGACAAGCATTTGTTCTTTCATGCCCGTCCCTTCCTGCCTACTCTATGACACATTTTATAAATCATGCTGATTTTCTTCTGAATTGTCCTGTAAATCTTTGGGGAGGGAGCAAGAATGAGGGACTTGGTCACAATTTTTTTGTAGTACCAGTTCTACCACTCATTTGGTGTTTGATTTTTTTTAACATTTTTTAAAATGTTATTTCTTTTTCTGTAGAAGAATTGGGGTGCAGGCCAGAGGTACAGGGGTGGGAGGATTTACTAGAGAGAAAATAGGGGGCAGAATAGGAAGATTCACTGAAATACACTGTTAAGGTGGGCAGTGGGCGAGACAGGGAGGTCTGCTAAGCCATGCAGATTAGGTCCCAGGCTAGGGATCGAACTCAGGCCACTGTGGCTGGTGATACTGCTAAGACTCAACCCCTAGGCCACCAAGGAGGCCCTGGTGTTTGAATTTTGTACAAACCATTTTGCTTTTTGAAACCGTACTTACTTAATTTACATTTAAAATGAGAAATATACTCTGCATAAAATCAGTTAAAAATGATAAGCTGTTCTATATTTAGTATCTTTCACACTGTTACTTCTACATGTAATAATTGCTTGAAATAATATTCTCTCCTGATAGAATTTACTCCCCTCTATCCCAACATCACTGAGAAGCATCTACCATTGGCTATGACATCTCTCCCATGAGACCCTATCTTTTTCACCTTTATATTCCTGATAGTGGGCACAATTAAGATTAAAAAGTTTTCTAAATAATTTCATTTATATAATTTTAATTGATCCCAGAGAATATCCCTAGGAGCTAGGCAAACACCATTCTTTTCAATGGTCAAATGAAGAAACTGGATTTTTGAAAAGTGAGGAATTCAAGAGTATAAAGTGAATACATTTTAAAAAGAAATATTAAAGCCACATCCATCCCTCCCAGTCTCTTTCCCCCAGAGTGTGTCCTGCTCTGCATTTCTGCTTAAGATCCCCTATCAGAGAGGGTGAGACTCACATCCTAAAGTTATGATGGATGAAGTCTGAAATGTCCTGTTGAGATGAAAATTGACCATTAAATATGTTGAAGATTTAAATATGCCAAAATTCTAGATCACAGAGTAGCGGACACAGACTTAACTGATTCAAAAAAATAATAAAATAATGATAAAAATAGGTTTTTAGGGATTAGTAGTCAAAGTGAAAATAAGATGAGGGGAGCTTTAAAGCATACTGGAAGGCTTCTTGCCTCCTGAACTATAGGAAATATCTGTAGGTTGACTAGTCTGTTTCAAACAATGTGGGCTATGTCATTATAGACATGAAAAGGGTTTGCAAGACATTTTTAGGCTTTGAGACATTTTTGTTTTCTTAAATCACATTTCACTGAAAATGGAGAATCTGGGTTTCTAAGAGGAAGATAGTTTTAACTTTATACCTCCTTGATTTCTAAAAACTGGAAATAATTTTAAGGAAAAAAAAGCCAAAATCCTTAAACAAGTAAATTGCTATGTTATATCCTCAAAATGTTCATTTTTCCTCCCTATTTTGGTACTTGTATTATCTGTGAAAAGGTCTTTGATATAATACATCCATGAAGAAAGAATAAAATGTTGTGAAAAGTAACAAAGAAAAAAGTTTCGAAAATTAAAATTGCCAACATTTAGACAAAATTAAAGAAACAAAATCTTGTGATTTTATCACAGAAGTAAACATTTTTGATAACAGAAAACAGGAATAATTCAGTATATGCAACGTCTTACATATAATCATACCCAAACGAAAAAACTGGATTCAATAATCCATTTAGATTGGAAAAGGGTTTTCCCAGAAAATCATCAGTATTAAAAAGTCTTCTAATAACTAAAGTAGTTCATAGACCTTAGCATAATTTTAGAATCGCGGGTAATAAAGTGACTATTTTAAATTATTCTGAGGTAGAACTCAGTGTGGAATGAAATAGTAATAGTTCACTTACAAATAAACTAAAACTTTAGAATAAAAAAGGGCATTAGATATTTTAAGGATTAAATGATGCTCAACTTATAATTGTATATGAATATATATATGAATATATATATATATATATATATATATATATATATATATATAGGATTCCAAACACTCCCTTTTTTGGGTGCTATATTACATATTTTTCAATATCAGTAACTAGGTTTTTAGCTTTAAGTGACTAACATATATATGGTTAAGAAAAATATACTTCTTCACATGCATGAGGACATACATACTCAGTCATCTACACCACTTCTTAAGAAGAAATTGGAGAATATACTCTAGTAAAATAGAAAAGAAAGGATATGGGATGTAGGGAATAATACATAAATATAATAATAAAAAGTAATAAAAGAAACTCCCAGGATGAAGACTACAGGCATAAAGAGTTATGAGTCATAGCACAGCAAAGGTTTGTAGATATTCAAGAATAACCTATATTGCATGATACTTGTGATGAGACTGCATGTATCTGATGATATCATGTATTAATTTTATTTTTTTAAAGATTTATTTTTGCATATAAGCTAGGGTGCAGGCCAGAGGTGTGGGGCGGCAAGGGGGTTCACCAGAGACAGAGTGGGGAGAAGAACAGGCAGATCAGAAATACACTGCTGAGGGGAGCAGCGGGCAAGGCAGGAGAGGGAATCTCCCTGGCCGGGACTGAACTAGTGCCGCAGCCGCTGACAGCTCCACAGCACTGTGCTTAACCCGTTGTGCCACCAGGGAGGCCCTTTTGTGGATTTTTTTTTCTAGTAGTAGCCAGTATTTAAATGTTTATATACAATACAAAAACATTTTGCAGACCTACTTTTATTTGGAAAATAAGGTGAAAGGATAATACTGGAGCTACATCCCTGCATGACAGAAATTAGCTGAATCATACCAGCCTCCTTAAATGTGTCACTCTCTCCCTTTTACTGCAGTCCACATACTTAAATTGTACATTCATTTTGATGAACTTATTTGCCTGGGCAATTTCTTTGGTAACTATTTTCTGGTATCTGAGTGCCATGAAAGAGGTATCTTCAGTAATCTTTTCACTACCATGCCCCAGTAGAGAACCTAGAATGTGACCGGACCTCAAAATGTCTACTGAATGTTGTATAAATGAAGCATTTGAGAGACACATGTAGGTTAGTGTGGTTGGATACAGGAGAGGGAAACACCACAAAAGAAGAAACTGGGGGTTCATCAGGCATGAGATCTCATTAAAGAATTTGTATTTCGTTTTAGCACAAGGGAAAACCACTAACCATAATATGTTAAACCGAATAATGAAAATCTGCTTTGCAAAATAAGGATTCCAATCTATCGGGGTGGAAGTTGAAGACGATATTTATATTTGTATATTCCACATGTACTTTATAAAGTAATTCTCCACACCTCTTATTTTGAGATTTTAATAAAAATTGTGAGGTGTCAATTGAGATATTGCAACTGTCTCTAGCTGGAGAAATTGAGACTACAGAAGTGTCTCAACTAAGCCACAGGTGTACATTTCAAGAGTTAAACAAGTTTCTTGTTTCTTCCTCGACTACCTATTCCTTTTCTACAATAGAAAGTAAGTGGGGGAGATAAGCTATTTTCACAGTTGCTATACTTATTTAAGATAAGACTTGGACTAATGCACCTGCATAAGAATGACTAATAAGATCTAACAGAATCTCAATAAATACTTATTTATAGTTGGACAGGAAGATAAGGAGACCTTGATATCTGCTTCCTTTTGGTGAATATGTGCTGATCAATATTTAAACAGACATCTTTAAGAAAAACGTGACATTCTCTGCCACTGAGACCTTAAAAAATCCTGATTTGAAAGTTAAATCCAAAGCTTTACCCACAAATCCCTTCATTTTCTTCTGTCCATCTCTATATGCCTTCTTGACCTGGGCAAAATGAGTTTTTTTTACAATAGAAATACTACTTTTTAAAGAAAAATGTGTTACTGGTATTCTAATTCTTAAAAGGCACATTCTATTATACCTAAATATGCTGTAATTAATTACCAAGTGTGCATACTGAGGTGTAATAAATGAACTACAATAGAATGAAATATCTAAAAAATAAAAATGTGTTAGGAAAAAGCATTAAAAACTTGGAAGTTACCACTAAATAAGCATCCAAATCAATCTGTTTTTATTTTTCATATACAAAGAAAAAATGTATTTTCAAATGTGATTTTAAAAATATGTCAATGATTTATTTGATCTTGAGATTAGATTCAACTGATCTGTTGAAATCACAGACTATTCTACCTCATATTGTAACATTTGCAAAATGTAAGCTGATTAAAAATCAATCATGGTAACAATTGCACATGCACCAATTTAGTAACTATGGAGAAAAAAGAAGCATGACTATATTATATGCACATAAAAGGTATATAAAATAGTTCCAATCATAGAAATGCATTTCTAAGTAGAAATATGAATACTTCTAAAAGTACTCTATACATTTCATTCACATTTAAGCTCAGATATATAGCTGTATTACTACTTCAATTATATTTGGCAATAAATTAACATTTTATAAAGTACATTAATAAATATGAAAAACTGCAAATGACCTGCAGCTATTCCTATGTTGTGTGTCTGTCATCATTTGTTTCTGCACTGCTGGAGCGATATTCTCAAAACAATAATCAGTATTTGTTGTTCTCCCAGTAAATCCTTTTCAATGAATACGTGTTGCTCTTAGAACAAGTATGGGCATCACACAGTGGTCAAAATATTCTGGTGCCAGTCTATTTACATGCTCTCCCTAAACCACCCCTGTCCTGTGTCCCTACAAACTGCTTCAGCTACACTGGTTGCCTCTCTGTTCCTCATATGCATCTCGGTTTTTGTGTTTTTGTTTTTGTTTTTTAATCACTAGGAGTTTATACTTGCTATTTCTTCAACCTGCAGTTCTCTTTAAAGGGTCATCATCGGTCTAGTTTGTTGTTGTATTTAATACCACAGCTCAAATGTCACCTCTAAGTTTTAAGGAATGCAACCCAAACTGAATGAAAACATAACTTCTTTAGGTCACCATGCCAAATCTCGGTGTGCAAACTATGAAAGCCTGTTCTGTCTTTTTTTCTGTCCTACTATGTTCCAGGGAAGTGTAGTCTTGGACTGTATTTTCCCAGTTCCCAGCCTGGATCTCCTCTGGGTGGGTTCAGCCTCAGACAGGCTTACAGGATTTCAGCTCTCACATGGGGTCTCAAGTTTCCGTTTCTGATTAACAAAACCTTCTCTCCCTGCCATAAACCCAGTTTCTTAACTGTTAAAGCTTCCCAAGTTTTAATTGGTTGTTTGTTTCTAAGGCTTCGCCTTCAAAGGTGGTGAGCTCCTGACCTAAGAATTTTCTCTGGAAATTTCTAATTAATGATCACTCTTGTAGATGTATTATTGGGTTTTCCACTGTCAGCTTTTCAAAATATCTGAACACCACAGCTATAGAACCACTGAATGTTCTCTTATTTAAGGCTCATTTCCTTAAAAAAAAAAAAATCAAAAGGATCTTCACAGATTATCTTTAAGATCTTTTCCGGTATTACGGCCTCCCCGGTGGCCCGGTGGCGCAGCGGTTAAGCACTGGCTGTGGAGCTGTCGGCAGTAGCGACATGAGTTCGACGCCCGGCTGGGGAGAATCCCACATGGCGCGGCAGACCTTTCCTGCCTCGCCCGCTGCTCCCCTCAGCAGTGTATTTCTGATCTGCCTGTTCTGCTCCCCACTCTGTCTCTGGTGAACCATCTCGCCACCCCACGCCTCTGGCCTGTGCCCCAGCTTGTATGTATAAAAAAATAAATCTTAAAAAAAAAAAAAGATCTTTTTCCGGTATTAAGGATCATATGGTTAAAGCATCTAAATTTGGCATTTATTCAAAATTATGATTAAGAACTAATTAAATGATGTCTAAATCCTGTGGTTATCCTTAGGAAATAAAAACTTCCTCAGGAGTAAATTGTGGACATGAAAATAAAAAGAACTCATTCTCCTAATGACCTTTTTGGGATATAGCCAACTCTGGTACACTGTTCAGTCCTGTTTTATCAAGATTTGGATTTCACCATCGAGCCTCTGGTAATTTGTCTTGATTGTTTACTCCATGTCCTGTTCTTAATTGTCCACTGAAACATCCATAATGTAGTTAAGCCCTTTAGACTAATTTGCAAACATTTCCTTAGCTTCCAGATTCTTGGCAGCTCTGTGATACCAAACACCAATATATTGACAG
Source organism: Scalopus aquaticus (assembly GCA_004024925.1). Taxonomy (NCBI): domain Eukaryota; kingdom Metazoa; phylum Chordata; class Mammalia; order Eulipotyphla; family Talpidae; genus Scalopus; species Scalopus aquaticus. Next base: position 36,830 of record PVIJ01013288.1, on the reverse strand, counting down.
GCCCTGGTGAAAATCAATTCTTCATTTCAGAATTTATCAGGAACAGTTAGTATAAAAGCATAAGGTATGTTATAACTCTGATAAAGTGATGGCTTCAACATGCCAAATATATAAGGTAAAAAAGTTCATTCATCTTTCGAAATTTGGAATGTGACAGGTGAAGAGCCAACATCTGCCCAGATGAGGAAAGACCTTCCTCTTCTTCCATTCTTTGCTTTGCTTCTTGTTTATTTTTATCTTTTTGAAAGATTTATTTATTTAGCATGCAAGGGGTGCAGGCCAGAGGCATGGGGCGGTGAGAGGGTTCACCAGACACAGAGTGGGGAGCAGAACAGGCAGATCGATGGAAATACACTGCTGAGGGGAGCAGTGGGCAAGACAGGAAAGGTCTGCTGCACCATGTCGGAATCTCTCCAGCCGGGCATCGAACTCACGCCCCAGCTGCCGGCAGCTCCACAGTGCTGCGCTCAACCCGTTGTGCCACCAGGGAGGACCTGCTTCTTTTTTATTTTATTTTATTTTTTTGCTTTACTGAAATCAACATTCATTCCAGCTCATTGGGCTTCTGTTGTTTTTTGTTATAAAGTCTCCAAATGTCTTAAATGGGTCCTATCATCCCGAAAATATTTCCACCCTAGGCAACCTAAGTAAACACCACAGATATTCTGAGAGAGCAGCATTCAGAGAGTTGTAACATATTTCAAGTGCTTTTTGTCTGTCATTTTATCTCATTAAGTTCCTCTTTCTTGTCATTTCAAGAGAAGAAACTGTCTCTGACTGTCTGCTCTCCTTCCCCCCTTCACTCATCTTTCTGGTAAGACTTTCCCATTTCTTTCCCATGCCCAGCTGCCATCTTATTCCAGTATTGCTCCGAGGTACAGGCTCATAATTAAGGTTAAAATTCTGAGTCTGACATTCACAAAACTGCCTTTTGATATTGCTGAACATTCTGTTGACCAATGCAGAAGTACTTACACAGAGACACATACACACAGACTTTAGAAACCTATGGATACAAGGTCTCTAAATGCCCCTTATTTGCTTTCTAGAGTTACGGGTAAACAATTTAAATCTCATTAGTTAAAAAAGTGAGATGAGGGAGAGAAATGCTGACATGAAGATGAAACCCTGCAAGAACTGATAATCCTACCTCTTCTCTAACATCATGTATAGCCTATACTCCCTTTACGTCCTTTCTGCTTAGGTCAGTGTATCTAGTGATTTCTAATCAAAATATACATAAGTCATCTACCAGGCATTGATCTTATTCTAGGAAGAGTTAAATAAGAAACATCACAGCTGAACCATCCCACCTCAACTCCTAGACAAGATTTGAAAATTTTCACCAGTTTATCTTCCAAAGAACCTAAAATTTGGGAGAGGGCACAAGCCCAGCTTCCTCTGCAGATTTTATCTCTGTGTGTGAGTGTATGCAGACATACACATTATCTATGCGTTGCTACTCTGTCAGAAAATTGGATGGGATGCAGGAAGTCCTCACAGTGATGCTATTTTGGGTTCAGAAGATCCTAATTAAGCCTTGAAATTCATTGTGGAAAACAAGTATGTCACAAATCTGGAGGGCATCTGGCACAAATATTGTTTGTCAGTGGAGAACTCTGAGATATTCTTCTGGAGTTAAATAGACAAAAGTAGCAGGGAAACTGATAATCCTACCTCTTCTCCAACATCATGTATGGATTAGGTAAAGCTGCCTAATAAGTAGAAAAGACCAGAGAGTTTGCGTGTTCTTCCCCGCGATTAAGGGAGTTAATTCATCTTGCCACCCTTTAGTATCATTGGTGACTGTGGGCTCCTCCTTTAGTTATAACAAGTGCTTGCTTTTCTCCCTTGACCTTTCTTGTAAACTAAGTGTGGGGATTAAATAAAAATATCCAGGAAGTCAATTATTCTTAGGATAAGAAACTCTGGCACTCTCTTGTTTAATAAATACTATAAAATATGGACTATTAGAAAATAGAGAACATCTTATTCCATCTATTTCACTTTTACATTTGGAAGTTAAGGCTTAAAAACTAGGAGACTCTCTTAATTGTATACTGCTAATAAGCAGCAAGAGGGGGCCAGAACCAAAGATTTTTGATTCTTAGATTAATGCTTACATCTCTACCCTGTATTGGTAGGTTCATAAAGGCAGAGGCAGTAGGAACAAAAATGTCCTACGCGAACTTTGTCATCCCATAGACAAAGGTTGGGGTATGTAAACACCATTTTTTTGTTTTTGTTAAGAACCAATTTCAGAATGAATCAATTATGTTATATCTGTTTCTGAAATAATGCAATTTGGTAATTTCTCCCAAGCCAGCACAAGATATAACAGAATAGCATCTCCTTTCATAGCAAAATGCAACAAAGATGAATAAAAATGTTAACATCAAACATACTCACTGAAAACTACAACAAGATAAGGCAATTTACATGAGTATTTCATAAAGATTTTCCTCCTGAGATTCTTATATGATCTCTTCTAAGCCTTGATTTTTTTTTAATTTAAAGGAAAGTGTAGTGATTAGTTACATTGCCTTTGAGAACCAGATAAATATTTATGAAGAAAGAATGTCTATGTATATCTATATAGAGATAAAGTACAGGGAGAGCAAAAGATATTCAGAATCGGAATCTCATTTTTGTAGGGTTCTTTTATTGAATCGGGATCATCTATTGTAGTTCTTTTGTAATGTGGGCATATGAGTTGCATTAATATTTGACTCTGATTTGCTGCTTTTGTATTTCAGGCACCTCAAAAAATCCACCTGAATGTTGTCAGCTTTCATGAGCAAAAATACCTGTACTGTCCTTTGCTCAGACTGATTCAATCACACAGCAGGTAGTTTAGACTACAATAAGATGAAGAGTTGAATACCTCGGTATTGATCCCAATGAGAATGTTCATCTTTCTTGTAAAGTTTCCATGAACGATGTCATCTTGTTCTCGATTTTTCCTCTACACAATGCCAAGATCATTAAGTATTCCATTATGTATCTCTTGTCATGGCCAGTTTGTCTTCATATTTTTGCTTCTCCTCCCACTCCTTTCCTAGAGCCTCTCCGATCCACTTGGAAATAATCATAATTATCATTTCCAGTTTGACCCACTTCCTTGAGGAATATTTTAGTAACTGTCCTAGTTATGCACTGAATTCAAACAGTCTGAATCAACTTCCCGATATGCTTCAGTCCAGACTCCAAGAACAACTACTGTATCTATTTAGACGTTTTGGTCATTACCAGAACTGTACACATCTCTTCAAGGAAGCAATTCGTTTGTTTAATACATTCAGGTCAAACCATGTTTTTCTGCAAAACTAAGTTGTAGGCAGGAAAGGACATTTTCATATAACACGGGAAGAGGCTCACCAAGTTCTTTTGGAAACAAACTTGTGCCAATTGGTGGTCGATGATCCAGGGTAGTATTTATGTTGGGGCAGATCTTACATGTGTTGGTATTTTACAAAAAAATGCTCAAATATATATATGCCACATCCAGTTCTTCTTATGGTGTAATAGTGAGATGCTCCCATTGAGAAATGGGTGATATATTCTATCCCCTTTGAACTGAGTCAACCTCAGCTGGTAGAATGTGGCAGAAGTAACGCTGAATGACTTGCAAAGTTAGTTCACAAAAGGTGACATGGCTTTTGAGATTCTTTAAGTCTTATTCTATGTAAATAAAAGAATACATTTCCTTCTTCCCTCCCTGCATTTCTTAAGCCGTATTCTATGTAAGCAAAGGAATGTTTCATTAACCCCTTCTATATGCCCTGGATGCTACTTATAGGCGCCATTTCTGATTACCAAATATATTTTAATAAGTAAACTGGATTGACTGGGTTTAGCCAAAAACCTCTCTTCCCTTCACAATAGTTTTAGACAAATATTGACTGAAATGTCTGACTTCTACTCTTACAGAAAAATAAATTCTTACAAGTCTGGCCTGAGAAAATGTCTCAGGAACTAAGGTCAGAGCAGCTCCAGGGAACTGAAGGACAATGTGACAACTAAGAAGATGATCTTGGGGAGAAAACATTTCAAAAATAAGAGACTGTCACCCAGTCAATTCCAATAGGTCACTGATCCGCAGATGCAAAGGGAGGAGGAAGATGAGAAAGAAATGGTCAACATGGCGTTTGTCTGAGGACTGAGCAAGAGGCAGATCTGCAGGAAAGATAAGGAAATAGGGGATGGATCTCTACGATATTTCTACACATCTTGTGATTGTTTTTGTCTTTGAGTAGCTTTCCATCATATCTGTACACCAAGCAACCTTAAGATAAAGGTGCAACTAGAGCAGAGGCAAGACTTGTTTCCTGGCCAGAATAAAGATAATGGCTTCCTGCAGGGGACATGTTGGTAGGTTTACCAGCATCCCCCAGGGGGTGTGGTAGCTGGAGTTCCTCAGGTATGACATAAGCCCACTGTAGGTACATCATCTGCTGAAGTTGCTCCATATCACCCCAAAGGATTTGTGAAATAAGAGGAAGGAAGGGTTTCCAGGTGACAAGAATCCCTCTCAATATTTAGGCCACATCATAGCCCAACTCACACTCTCGAGAGCCTTGTGATGTATCCACGTGCTGAGATTCGTATTTTGCATTCAAAGCGGAAGGTGAGCTCCTTTTGCCTCCATTGGCTTCAAATCTCATGCACAAGAACATCACATTTGTGTATCCTCACCACTAAGTAGCAGGCACAGAAAAGGACTAAGTGGAGGCTCTTGAAATTCTATTAGAAGAAAGACTGGGCTGGACATCAGGGAACTGAAGGACAGTCAGGTGTGGCATGGCAGTCAGAGGAGATAATTGATGGCAAGTCCAAGAGGCTAAGACAGGGCTAGAAAGGTGAGTTTTTCATGTTTGTCATCATGGACAAATAAAGAGGTTCTGTTACAGATACACCTCCATGAAGGGGAGGCACCACTTTCCTCTCCCCCACTGACATGCCTTGGAATACAAGCTGCCATGAAGAGTGGGGGCTACTGGGAACTGTGGGTGGAGCAGTGTGGCCAGGTGAACCTACACAACTGGAGGGCAGGTGGGCCTGTCACTTTTCTTGCTTCCATGGCCTGGCCTGCACTTTCATACTGCTGGGAAGAGACTTGGAGGAGAGACATGTAGAGACACTTGGAAGAGACACATGGGTGAGAGACACATGGGGAGGCTGTCCTTGTAGAAACATGGCAGGCATTATCTTGATATGCACTTTGATTTTGAATTTTCTCCTCCCCTTCTGTCCCAGCTCTTTGGGGACCCACTTAATGGCTTTATTGTAGTTTCCTGCTGAAAGGTAGCTTCAACAAGCTTTCTGGTCTCAGTGGCCCCGCTTCAGGCCAACCCTGCTTGGCTGGACATTTGCCCAAGAGGAGATGGGTAATTTGGGAGTTTTATGGGGAAACTGTCATTACGAACATCCTTTCTTCTCTTCTCTGTGCACAACGATTCTATTAAAAGTCTTTATACTAAGAGTCTGCTCCCTTTGTCTTTGTGTGGTGGTTGGCCAAGTTCCTCTCAGAGCATGAGCCCCTGAATAGTTTGGGGTCCCGGGGTAGCCCTTAGTCATGTGCTAACAGTTCTTCACAAAATCCTTGAAGGCCAAGAATAGCAGAAGCTCCTCAGATCATATCCTGAACCTCTCAACTCTGTTTCACAGAATCCTGGTTTCCTGAAGAGTTAAGGAGGATAAGAGGTTTCTACACTAATTTCAGTAGGGAATGTTCCTCTGTTCACATCTATAATCTGGCTTCTTTAATTTTGTTTCAGAAATCAGAGACCCAAAGGGAGGGACCAATCCACTTCTGAAAGTTACATGGTAAGTGACAGAACTGATTTTTCCAGTTGGTGTTAAGGGCTAATTTGTGAATCCCCAAATCCCTATGTTGGAGCCCTAATCTCCAATGTGACTGTATTTGACAATAATGTCTTTGAGCAGGTCAAGTTAAATGAGGTCTTAAGGGTGGGATCCTGATCCCCTAGGATGGACCCCTCACAAGAGCAAGAGACACCAGAACAAACAAAAGACCATGTGAAGACAAAGTGAGAATGTGACAATCTGCAACCAAAGACAAATACCTCAACAGAAACTAAATCTGTGTGTGCCCTGACCTTGGATTTCCAGAGTCTAGAACCATGAGAAAATAACATTTCTGTTGCTTAAGCGCCCATAGGTGGCAATCTGTTACAGCCATCCAAGCAACCGATTACTTCCATTTCTATGCTTGCAACATCTCAATGCCAACTGTCTTTCACGATGATGACCAAGATGTCTTCAAATATAAAGACATTCAAAGCAAAATCAGTCACTTTCGTCTGCAGCATTTGAGTTTTTGAGGGAAAGGCTAAAAGTAACCCACTGACTTGTTTTTCATGTTTGCAGGTTATTTTACTTATTTACAGATGGATAATGAAATGATAAAAGTGCTCAAAGCACTTTTTAGTTGGTTATGAAGAGAAATCAATACTGCTTTGTGTTTCAAAAAGGAAAGGCACACAAGGACGCTGAGGTATTCAGCACAAGTGGATTGAATAGATGTTTGCGAGGCGTTACTAACAATTGAATTACTCTTTTAATGTCATAACATGGCAGCACTCACGATTACCTTTCACATCTAATCATACCATTTACATGGAAGTGGCAAAATACTTCTGAAGTGGCCAAATGTTATTCAGTGAATGGATCGTGATAACACTAGAGACTGCTCCAGAGGAAAAATTATCAGATTTCTCACCAGGCTCTGGGGAAAGGTTAATATCTAATTTTTAAGCTCTTTTTTTTTTTTCAAAGGTATCTTGTGGGGAAAAAATGTCATGGATTTGGGCATTGGTTTTTAGTGTTAGAAATTTTCACATCCCTGGTTTTGTTACTGGTAATACTGGAGTTATATTCAAAGTCACTAATACTCTCAGGATTTATATGGATTTCTGTGTCATTAAAAACTCACAAAAGCCCTTCATATAGGGTCTGTTTTCATCGTCCTTCAGGTGAGAGTGTTGAGGTAGAAAGAGTGTGTAATTCACCCAGTTGGGAAGGAGAAGGTGAAGCGTTCAAGAACAAGCTTTCCTGGGTCTGTAGAGAGGCAATGAGGTGCTGTCACTAAGAACCCTACTGTGTACCTCAAAGAAATTTCAGAGTAAATTAGAGTAAGGCATAGTCTCCTCGCTGTCGCAGGCTACTTAAAAGGCACATTCACCACTTCCAAGTCCTCCTCCTCCTCTAAAGACATCAAATGTGCATTCACCAAACACACCAGACTTTCTCTGGATATCTTTTTGCCTTTCATTTTCTTGGAATGTCTTTCTATTTGTTTCACTCTTAGGCACACTTTGCTCATATATTACATTCTCCAAGAATCCTTTCCAATCTCCCTCAAAGAGTCTGCTCTTGCTCTTTTATTTCCAAAACATGCTGCTTCATACATCTCAGGGGATGGATGTTGTGATGTAATTATCTCTTCACTTATCTGCCTTTCCTGCTCAAATGTAAACCATTACAAGTCAGTCTCTCTCTCTCTCTCTCTCTCTCTCTCTCTCTCTCTCTCCCCCCCCATACCCCCTCTGTGCCATCTCCTCGCCCTCCTTTCCTCCCTCTCCCCCCTCCCTCTCTGTCACTGTGTCTAGTTTCCAAACAAAACCAAAAACATTTTCATATTTTTATTCTTATATTTTAGTGTTTTCTTTGCATTGACAAATACACGAAATTAAGATATGCTAGGAATGTGTAGACTTAATAAACATTTCTTGAGCACCTGCCACATGCTAGGCACTGTTGTGTACCTTGTGGGTAATAATTTGTGTGATCCTCACACAGCCCAAGATGTTAGTGCAACTAACTAGCCCATTTTTCTTGATGAGGAAGTTGGAACACTAAAACATTTAACATCTTATTTGAACTGGTACAGTTATAAAGTGAAGAGTCTTAGATTTAAGCCTAAAAATAAGGTTCTATATCCCATGCTATCAATCATTAAGTTTTACTGAGTAACCAAGACCCTAAATATAATACAGCAAGTTGAGCTTCTGGAATTTGGTGTGGTTACACTGATATGAATATCAAACTATTGGGAATTAACAAACCCTTGGTCATGTTAAAAAAAATCCTCCTCTTTTCTTTCAAGGCTATCCTCTTATAGTTGTACCTACTGATATCACCCCTCATTTTTGATTGTTGCAAAAACAAGCAACTATCCATTTAGATCTATTTTAAGATATTGATACCTGTATCCCGTGTTTAAAAATCCATAATTCTAATAGGCACTCACAGAAAGTGTGGCCTGGAGCCTTTGCCAGCGAGTGATCCTCTCAGAGCTGCTCAGTAAGTGGTGTTTTCAAGGATAGAGGATCCTGGATTTCTTTTGGAATGGCAGTACTGGGAAGGGTGGATTCACCTCATTAAGATTAATATTCATCTTTTTTAGATCAAAGGACAAAAGTCAGCCTAAACAACTAAGCACTTGATAGTTAAAATGAGTAGCTGTGTGATTGTATCTTGAATCTACTGAAATACACTGCTAAGGGGAGCAGCGGGCAAGACAGGAACGGTCTGCTGCGTCATATATGGGTTAGTTCCCTGGCTGCGGATGGACTTCCGGCCACAGTGGTGATAGTGCTGAGACTTAACCCCTAGGCCACCAAGGAGGCCCTCAACTTCAACTTTTACTTCTTTAAAATGGGGATACTGGTGGGCCTCCCTAGTGGCCTAGGCCCACTGCTCCTCTCTGTCTCTGGTGACTCCTCTCCCTCCCCCACATACACCTCTGGCCTACACCCCAGTTCATCTAAGAAAAAAAATAAAAATAAATAAATTAGAATGGGGATTCTGGCAAGGCCTAAAGGAATTGGTTCAATGGTAGAATGAATGCAAAGCACTTAATCTGGCACTAAGCACCAACATTTTTTATCTCATTTATTCCTCCCTACAAAGCCACAGTGGAGTGAAGCTGTTAAAATCCTCATTGTACAGACACAGATAATAAGGGAAATGATGGAGAAGGAAGTTGCCCTTTAGCAGGCTTGAGATGCTACCTTACTCGGTGAAATTCTTTTGCCTCTGCTTGCTCTGTCCCTGGTGTTTGGAACTTCACATTTTGATCACACTGACTGGTGACTAGGTAGATACAGAGGTAGTCTTTTGTGCCTGGAAGCATGTGAGCCATTAATTTCTCTAAGTACTCATTACAGTTACCTTTCTCAAACACTCACTATGAGCACTAGCTCTGTGCTAGGCACAAATTCAGAGGCTTCATGCAGATGAACTCATTTTAAGCTTCATCAGTTAAGAGTCACTAATGCCATCTTTTAAAAATACATGTGTATGTACATAAAAATACAGGTACAGGAAAGTTAAACAACTCACTCAGTCGCACAGTAAGTGCCTGAGAGTAGATTCAGACTTAGACCTGCAAATGTAACAATGGTGTCGTCCCACTTTTCCCTGTACCCCATTGTCTATGTCCCCAAAGCGGAAGCAGCTGATTATAGACAAAAACTTTCCACTATCAATCATGTGATTAATTTCAAGATTAAATTGTTTAGGTTGAGGGGGCCTCCCTGGTGGCGCAGCGGTTGAGCGCTGCGCTGTGGAGCTGTCAGCAGCGCGCGATGTGAGTTCGACCCCCGGCCGGGGAGAACCCCACATGGTGGGGCAGACCTCTCCTGCCTCACCCACTGCTCCCCTCAGCAGTGTATTTCTGATCTGCCTGTTCTGCTCCCCATTCTGTCTGGTGAGCCCTCTCGCCGCCCCACGTCTCTGGCCTGTACCCCAGCTTGTATGTATAAATAAATAAATAAATCTTTAAAAAAAATAAATAGTTTAGGTTGAATACACTTCAGCTAATTAGTAATTCTTCCTGATGATTCATTTAGTATGGGGGAAAAGTTTGTCTGAACAGTAATGCTGAGATAAACCCCCTCCACCCCAACGGGGAATCTGCAGAAATCTCTGTGAGCCACTGAGACTTCTCACCCTCTGCACTTGAACTTTAGTTAAAATCAGTGCTATGAATCTTCTCCCATTTTCCCCTAATCTCTCCATGGAAGAAGTACTTTATTTTTGTTTCTTTTTAATGTTCCTTGTACTACTGAGCAAGCTACGTTCTCATTGCATAATTCATGTCATACAGAGAGAGGAGAGCAACAGAGAGTCAGTCTGTCACTGAAGACATCTAGACCGACTAACACGGTTTTGGCGGCCGGGTGGGGGCGGGGAATGTGAGCAATGAAACCTGGGCAAGTTTCTCCACTTCAGCTCAAGACTTCATTACCACTGGCAGCTGAGGCCCCTGCCAATAGAGAATGGCAGACAGAGCCTTTGACCTTCATCATTTGACCTCTACAAGGCAACCCACGAAGGTCATTATTGGTGTCTGTTACAGGGAGATGGGGACAATTTCTGACAAGTTCATATCACGTAAAAAGCTGCAGCATGACAAGAAACAGCAGAGTATCGGGAACCTTGTCCTTTTTCAGGGAGGAAATACTTTAGATCAGCAACAGATTACTTGACAAGAAAATACTAAGTAAAAAAGAGGAAATATTTGAAGGATGTGTGTCTTCTCCACCCAGGGACGAAGGGGGGACGGCTAACTTAGAGAGTAAATTTTGAATTACCTAGTCTTCAATTCAGTCTACTCTCAAGACCTTGTCAAAAATATTCTAGCCCTCAGTAGAATTTTGATCACCTCTGACCAGAAGACCAAATAGTGACAGACCCTTAATTCAGGCTTCTAGCTCTATGTTTGTAATTCCACCAGGTCCTATGTTTCTCCTGTAATAAGACCCCACTGTTAGCAGGAAAAGGGCCTAAAAACTGTCACTGGGTCAGGCCCTCTCTCTCATCATTTCTGGGTTCAGCCACCACCACAAATGCAAACAGAAAGACCTTTGTGTTGCAAAAAAGAAAACCAATTTATTCTAATTAACAGGGGAGAAGAAAAGGGAGAAGATCCAGTTACAGGTCTAAGGTGTGAGGGGGGAGTTAAGTAACAAAAGTGGGGAGGGTGTGGCAACCTCTGACTGCTGAGTAGGGGGACAGCTCCCTCAACTAGGGCTGGGTGTGGGGTACCAGGTACCCCCATCCAGTGGAATGGCTGACCTCCACAGCAGCTTTGATGAAAAAGAGAGCCCAAGAGCCCAGGGGTCCTTCCTTTTAACGGCCCCCATTAAAATGTGTGCTCACTTCAGTCCATTTCCCAGCAGCCCCCTGGCTCAGCATCAGGGATGGAGTTCAGACCCTGGCAGAGTGCAGGCGTGGTCCCCTCCAACTTGGGCAGTAGGGAAGTCGCAGGTACAGTTTGGTCCTTTATCACACGGGCTGCCCCAGGACCTGGGGTACAAAGCTCGGCTGTCCAGGGTCACTCCAATACAGTCCCCGGGGCCTGGAGAAGGCCCTGTTCCCTGTGTATAAAGGAATCCTCTAGTGCTTTCCAGCAACAGGTAGACAAAAGAGTCTTCTGCCTCTTTCAAGTGACTACCTTCCTTCTCAACAATTTACCTGGCAAATCTAATACCTCCTACAAGGAGGTACCATTTAATCCCATTTTTTAAAGATTTATTTATTTATGCATACAAGCTGGGGTACAGGTCAGAGGTGCGGGGTGGTGAAAGGATTCACCCGAGACAGAGTCAGGAGCAGAACAGGCAGATGGACTGAAATATACCGCTGAGGGGAGCAGTGGGTGAGGCAGGAGAGTTCTGCTGTGCCATGTGGGAATCTCCCTGGCCGGGGATCAAATTTGTGCTGCAGTGGCTGCAGATAGCTTCATAGTGCTATGCTTAACCCATTGAGCCACCAGGGAGACCACTATTTCCATTATTTTTAAGAGGCTTTTCTGTTCCTATCTGATGATATACAATCTTTGGCCTTGAAAAACAGAAGCAAATGCTAAGTCTTCTGTTAATGCCCTGTCCCTTTAGCTCCACCCATCCTTTTCCTGGGCTTGCTTCTAAGTCTTAACACATTAGCTGAGAATATTTGACTGATGTCTACCACAGCCAATCAATGATGGCTACACATTTACAATTCATGGTGATTGGGTCAGATGCAAACATATCTTTACTTCATTAAATATTTATTGTCCACTGATCATATGCTAAGCTTTAGGAGCTATGGAAAAAGCAGAGCTAAATTAAACACACTTTGCTCCAGGGCACATAGACATATAGTAGAAATAAACAAACAAAAATAAAAACCAGCTTTGTAAACACCCACAGCAAGTGGTGTAGGAAGACCCCAGTGGAAATACTGTGTTCTTATTAATTTAATGTGGTTGATTAGAAGGAATGCATGTGTGTATGTGTGTTGAAGGATTTACAAACTTCTCCAAATCATTTACAGTGCTTATCCCATGGTATTTATTGCATCATTTTTCATAATACGGTCTCTTGATAAAACCCATCATCTTAACTTTAGGAACTGGTGAGAAGTAAGCCAGACATCCCAGTCCAGATACATGTAATCAGACTCTCTGAAGGCAGGGCAGCGCTCACCCAGACCAACGCCCCCATCACCACTCCGGGTAGATGTAGCAGTATCTGGGTAGATACTATGGTATACTGTCTCCTATGTTTCAGGAAGTCATAAGAACAAAGTTCAACCCAGTTAGCATTGACTGAGGAAATACTCAGCTGACTCCTGGGGTCCCAATCAAGGCTGCCCTAGTTTCAGCCTGGGTCACCCACGAGCACAGGCTCTCACAGCAGAATTATCACTGTATCCCTCCAGCACAGGGCTGTCCTTCCTCCGTCATGCCTGGGTGGTAAACTCTTAAGTTTTCAAAAGTCAGCTTAATTGTCGTTTTCCCTGCAAGACTTCCCTGATTTTTTAAGGCCTCACTGTAATGTAGCACTTAGACCTGCAAGTGCTCCAATTCCTGTCTTTTCACTTAGACCTTGACCATGTTCAGTTTTAGGGCCTGAGTCCTAGGCATTGCTGAATTACTCAAACTTGCCAGAGTCTGATACCTAGTAGGCACTTTAAATGCCAAATACCTAAACTCATACAAGGAGATGCCTCATGTTTAGAATACTGATGTGACAGGCAACAGAATTTTGGAGTTTTTGGTCTATACATGATACTGATTTTTCACTGCTTGATAGAATGCTCTGTCACTGTTCTGTAAAACATATCCATTTGTGGGCCTCTCTGTTGGTGCAGGGGTTAAGTCTCAGAGCTATCAAGGAATATCTAGGCACTGCTCCCTGAGTTCAATCTCCACCAGGGAGTTTACCCACATGGTGCGGCAGACCTCTCCTGTCTCCCCCACTGCTCCCCTCAGCAGTGTATTTTAGTAGATCCACCTGTTCCGCTCCCCACTCTGTCTCTGGTGAATCTTCTCACCCCCCCACACCTCTAGCCTAGACCCCAGTTCTTGCATGCATAATAAAATAAATCTTTAAAAAGCTTAAGTACGACTTTGTTATTGATATTTTTACCTGTCCTTTACCTAGGCCTGAAGAATTCAGAATTGCTGCTAATGTGGTTCAGACAATCTAATTGCAATAGTGAATATTAAATTTACTAAACCTCACTTTATAATATCAATTTATCAGATGTACCTTGTATTTATTTCCCTGTCACTAAACTTCCATTGTATCATTTACTATTATTATTGCGTAAAAATAGGCAGAAATTCTATAAGCTTTACTAAGGGAACAATGCTTACTTATTTTTCTCCACAGATATTTACTAGAAACCAAATGTTGTGAATATTTGGTTAGTTAGAAGTAGCCAAAACCAAACAAGCAAAAAAAAAAAAAAAACCCAAGAACAAGACAAAAAGAAACTATGAAATTATGAAATGCAGACATCTAACCAGGTGACATGCTGAGTCACCTTCATGGACCAGAAGTCTTATCTTCCCTCACACAGGTATCTGCTTAGAAAAATTAAGTGGTTAATTTTGTGTGTAATTTATGTTTATTTTGTGTCAAAAAGCTCCTGACCCTCTAAAAGTACCTATTAGTAGGACAGCTGCCCAGCTGAGCTCAGGATTTTAATAAATTCGACTCCGGCAACCTGGCAGAGCAGAGGCCTTGTCTATTAAACTATAACTCACAGGCAACCGCTCTGAACAAAAAGGAGGAGCGATTTCACCAAGGGGAATTTTCCTAGAAGACCATTTCACAGGATGACCGAGAGGAACAGGATTATGAATGTAGAAAGACACAAGAATTTCAGAGCCAGATAATGGAACATCCACCTTCATCATTTACAGGCTGTGTGACCTTGGGTGAATTACCTAACCTTGTTGAGTCTCAGCATCTTCATTTATAAATAGAGATAATACCACTTTGAAAATTATTTCAAAGATTAGTGTGGTAATAGAAAATGGTTGGAATGTAATTGACACTCACTATACATTCAGCCTCTTATCTTACTACTTAAGAGAAAGCTATAGAAAGAGTCAACTTAAGGAAGAGTGTTAATTCAGACTACTTAGTCATAGATCAAATGGGGCATTCGCCATACTAATGTAGAACATTCTTCCCAGAGAGCCCTGTGGATGCTGAAGAGCCATCTACTCCAAGAACAGCAGTTCAGTTTAAGGAGGAGTGTATGAGAAGTGTTGAAATGCTCTTCACATTGGAGCTATTTTTTTATGGTTCCTACATACTGAGATTGTATCATGTATCAAGTATTCAGATACTTAGCACATCTATGATCCCTCTGACCTTGCCATAACCTCAGAAAGCAGTCGCTAATATACCCTCCTTTGGATACACTGGAATATACTGGACTTTGGATGCAGGAAAACTCAGTTTAAAAGAGCCTAATAAATAGCTAAATACTTAGTGATAAACTGTTTCTCTATAGTTATAATGGCCTTCAAATTAACCAGTTACAATAGATGAGTCCTTTCATCAATTACATTATCTGAATATTTGCTATATATGCTGACTGCTAGCTACAGGGAAAGATAGCAGAATAGATTATAAAATATGCATTTCACCCAAACTGATCTACAGATTCAAAGCGATCCTGCTCAAATTTCCAAATCTACAATCTGAGGTTGCTTCTGCCCTATGTGGTACCTGTCTCGCATCCTCTTCACAGTAAAGAATCCACATTATGATTAGATGCCTTCCCTGCCCAATTCCACATCCATCCTTTCATCTTTTTCAAAATATGACCACCCCCTAAACTTTTACATTTCTACCTACACCCCAGCACCTCCTTCTCAGAGGACCCAGCTAGCATAGTACCTTCTAATTTTGTTTCTGGGCAAAGTTACTCATTCATATCCCTAAGGATTCACATGTCTCTACTCTCCATTTGTCTGTCTGTGTCTGTATGTATTTATGGATATGTATTTTGGATGAATATGTAAGTATATTCCCACATATTCCCTTTTACGAATTCACATATTTACCCCTATATGAAATATTATAAAATACATGATAAAGACAAACTAAAAACATATGACAGACTCATTCTTCCTGACAGGAATTCTGGCATATGTCTTTGTACTGTACTGCATTTAAGAAAATGACTGTCACTGTTTGAAGGAGCTCAGTTATCTCATTACTGGCTCAAAGTTAAAGATGGACAGGTAAGTTATTTTTCAGTTTGTTAAAACTTTGTTTCTGAGGCTCCCTGGTGGTGCACAGGTTCAGCACAGCACTATGAACCTATCACCAGCCACTGCAGCACGAGTTTGATACCTGGCCAGGGAGCTTCCCACATGGCGTAGCAGACCTCTCCTGCCTAGCCCACAGCTCCCCTCAACAGTGTACTTCAGTTTCTCTGCCTGTTCTTCTCCCCACTCTGTCTCTGGTAAATACTCTCACCCCACACTTCTGGCCTACACCTCAGCTTGTATGCAAAAATAAATAAATCTTTAAAACAAAAACTTTGTTTCTGGGAGAGTTGTTTCTTCCATTGTTAAATATGTGTGGTTTCACCCCTCTGTTTTTGTCCTCTCTATCTCATTTTAGATGTCTCCCTAGGAAAATCCTGAGCGTTTTGTGCTCTTGTCAGTAGTACATTTAGTACTTTGACCTAGTGCAAACTTTCTTTATTTCCTGTTTAAAGACTGCCATTAATTGAATCAGATCTTGAATATTTCACTTTGAATGAAGAAGACTTTGCTGAGAGTTCTGCATCGTCTTTGATAAAAAAGACACTGATGATTTTCAGCTTTTATTATAACCTATTTTTTTCTGTCAAAATGTCCTTTCATACCGACTGTTTTTAATCTCTTAAAATTAATGAATCTCGTTAAATGGCTCTTAAGTAAATCATTTTGATAATGGTTGACAGGGTTTTTTTTTGGGGGGGGAGACCAGATGAATAGTCTAAGACAGTTTCTTTTTTCAAAAAAAAAAGAAAAAAATCATTTCCAAACTGTGTTATTCTGTCTCTCCCTGATGAATACTTCCCGGTGCTGGCCCTCTGGTCTGTGACCAAAGAGTGATTTAGTCGTTCAGAAAAAAAATGACTTAGATACACATCAAAGCCCAAGACCCCAGGGACTGAGAGGTTTCAGAAATTCTTGTATTTTTGGTCTGTTACACTCTTTTATCAACTTTGTCTCTAGCCTTGTACCTTTTATTACTGTCTTTTACACAGTGACCAGCTGCTTTTTGTTAAACTGCAATTTAACCACAAGGTGATCTTGAAAAAGTACTCCCAGGAAGTCTTTGGTTCTGACCTATGACTTCACTTAGTACTGAAGATATAACATTTTCATATTATCTATGGGCTATTCACACTTTTTAATCCATCTGAAGTACAAATTCGAGGAGACTAAGAACACCTTACATTATGCCATTATCACCACTCAGGAAGTCAGGTGGAGTGTGGTAGAGGGGGTCAGGGATTTGTGTTATTTGACCAGGTGTTTTTAAACAATCATCTGAACAGAACGTTCACGATTTTTAATGGCATAGCCTTCAACTGTTCTTTACCTTCTCCTCCAATTATTTCCATTCCTTCATATGTACATGTGCATTTTATACAATAAAACAAACACTGATGAAATCATCAACAGCAATGCCCAGAGGGGCCTCCCTGGTGGTGCAACGGGTTAAGTGCAGCACTATGAAGCTGTCCAGAGCCACTGCAGCGCAAGTTCGATGCCCGGCCGGGGGGATTCCCACATGGCACAGCAGAACTCTCCTGCCTCTCCCGCTGCTCCCCTCAGCAGTGTATTTCCGTCTCTCTGCCTGTTCTGATCCCCACTCTGTCTCTATTGAACCCTCTCACTACCCCACACATCTGGCCTGCACCCCAGCTTGTATGCAAAAATAAAAAAAATCTTAATAAAAAACAACAAAAAAACTGATTAAAAAAAAGAAAAGAAATGCCCAGAGATCTATGATACTTAGCCACTGCAGTCGCAGCAAGAGAACTAAAGAGGAAGTATTACAGAAGAAGCCAGAAAAGGGGAGCTAGCTATAGTAACCAAAGGAAGATAAAGTCTTTGTATTTCAGGAGGTCAGGGTTTACATCCTTCATTTATCATCACTTCCCTGAGGCAATGCAGACACCGAACAAATCTTGTTTGAATGCAGTGAAAGATTGGACAAATGAGAGAAAAGGATGTTTGGAGACAA
Organism: Scalopus aquaticus; assembly: GCA_004024925.1. NCBI lineage: Eukaryota > Metazoa > Chordata > Mammalia > Eulipotyphla > Talpidae > Scalopus > Scalopus aquaticus. The sequence goes on along the minus strand of PVIJ01013288.1, from coordinate 19,266 downwards.
AGTAGGATGATATTCATATTTTGGTGTGTGTGTGTGTGTGTGTATACTCATGCCTGTGCATCTTTATTGGAGGGGAGAGACGGAGACACACATACAAAGAACTGTTTTGTCCCACAATGCATGCTAAGTAGTAAGATTCAGAAAGTCGGAAGTTATTTGGTGTTTTCTAGGTTTTGTAGAGGAAACAATGGTGATATGTGTACCAGTTATTCCTAATACGTCACACTGTAGAATGTAAGAGATTCCCTACCTGGCACTCGTAAGGGACAAAGACTTTCATTCTTTATCTTCACAATTGTCCGCTACCACAATATGTCTTCAGCTCAACATCTATTGAAAGTTGACTAATTTATGGTCTAAGAACATAAATAGGAAAAGAGAAAAACAGCTTAGGGAAAAAGCAAGTAAAAGTTGTCTAATGGGGGATTACTGGCTGGATTATTCTTGTTCCCACTTCAGAACAGCACTGGAATGGAAGTGGACATCTTGTGTAAATGAGGAGGAAATTCTAGAAGCATGCTGGAGGGACTGGATTGAGTGACTGAGCTTAGGAAAGTGATGTTGGTTTTGAAAGGGTAATGTTGGAGTCAAATGAGAATCAACAAATCTTTGAAAATAGGATCAAATACATATGAATAGGAAAACAAGCATATGTACCATTTAACTATATGAGGCTATATTTTAAATTGGTTTGAGGCGGTGTAGCTAGGACTGAATTAATACAGGGAGAGACCACATGAGCTGAATACGCAGACTCTTGAAAAAGAGGATCTATATATTTTTCAACCTCAATCTTAAGGTATTAATTCCGTATCTTAGGGGAAAAAACACAATAATTAACTGAAGTTTTAATTTACTTATTCATAGGACTTTCAAATCACATAGACTTCCCAAAAGGTATTCTAGGAAGAAACTGCCGCATCTTTAATGCAGCAATTCTATTTGTGGAAGGGGAAAAAAGATACAAATCTCTTATCTGCCTTTGGAGTTTCACAGCAGAAACTGTCAATTTTTTTTTATTTATTTTTTTAAAGATTTATTTATTTATGCATACAAGCTGGTGTAAGGCCAGAGGCGTGGGGCGGCGAGACGGTTCACCAGAGACAGAGTGGGGAGCAGAACAGGCAGAATGATGGAAATACACTGCTGAGGGGAGCAGCGGGTGAGGCAGGAGAGGTCTGCTGCGCCATGTGGGAATCTCCCTGGCAGGGAGTCGAACTCGATTTGCCACTGCCAACAGCTCCACAGTGCAGCACTTAACCGCTGGGTCAGCAGGGAGGCCCTAAACTGTCGTTTTTCCCCAGCAGAGAGATTATTAGGAGGTCATTAAAAATCCCAGGACTTTTAAATAATGTATTCATGAGACTTCAAATAACAAAGCTCGAAAGTTGAAGAAACCGCATGGGATGGACACAACAATGTGGGATGTGGAGAGTAAGCCCTCTGCAAACTGCTGGATCAAGAAATGGGGTTATCATCTATCACACTTGAAGCTTTTGAAGCTTCACTTGAGATACAAAGCTTCACACACACTCCAGTCTCAGTCAGCAGAATTGTCTATGAAGGGAAAGCTGAACCACCACATCTGACCAAGGCAACTGACAGAAAAGACTGAAGCGAATGTTTGCCATTATTTTAATAAACATATACTCCAAATCCTTTAGTTATGAACTTTGAAAAATATTTTCTTATTGTTTGAACTACTTTTAAAATTTGTCCCGATGTAGGATTTACTTCTACCAAAAACCTTTCTGCAAAGGTCTCAGGAATAAATCTTAATCTTTCAGATCAAAGAATAGCACACTACAAATCACAGTCCAGCCCCTCCCAACTGTTTTTGTATAGCCTGGGAGCTAGGAAAGTTTTACATTTTTAAATGTTTGTATTTTAAAGGTTACATAAATGTCTACATAGGAGACAGGTTTAATCTCTGGCCCTTAATAGAAAACTTGGCCAACCCTTGTTCTAGATCATTATCCTTCCCATTTATATGCTCAGATAGTGTAAACACAGACTCGGAAAATCCTATGATCATGGCAATGCAAAATTATGATGTGACATACCTTACTTTGTTGCCCCTGAATTATTTTTTTCTTTTACGACCTCTGAAACTACTACCTTACCTGGAATATCAACACAGTAGAATAGAAAAATTACATCATTAAAACAATTATTTGGCAGCAATCTATTCACATGAAGTCACAGGTGAACAGAACTTTAGAGCTCGAAGATGTCAGAAAATGTGTTTCTCTGCTTTAGGATTTGATATTAGAAAAGACCTTATGACACACTCTATCCTTTCCTTCAGATTGCATAAGAAAGTATAGTTTCTGGGCAAAACAGCAAGCCCTTCTTTAACATGCCATGGAATGCATGACCAGAAAAGTTCACTGATCTGCTTTCAATAGTCAATTAATATCAGAACCAGGTCTAGGACTGAAAGTCAGTTCTACTGATGCTCAAGTCCACCCCAAGAACATCGCTAAGCCACATGCATCCCTTCTCTGTCCATTATCACAGAGATAGCCACTAACACATTGGAGTTCAGGGTAATTTTTATTTACTTTATTTTTTTTTTATTTTTATTTTTTTTTTTGGTTTGCACTGTTTACAGGGAGTATCTTCCATTGGTCTGTACTGAGAGAAATGAGTTGCCAAGAAACATTTTGAAATATGTTGCTGTGAGTTACATAAGAGTTACCAAGGAATTAGGCCCACGGGGCAGAGAGGTAGAAGTAAATGAAAAAAATATATACATTGGTTGATCAGTGAGCCCAGAATATGCCTGGAAAATGCATATGGGGCCTCCCTGGTGGCACAAGGGGTTAAGTCTCAGCACTATGAAGCTATCACAGGCACTGCAGCAGGAGTTTGATCCCCAGCCAGGGATCTTCCCACATGGCACAGCAGACCTCTCCTGTCTTTCCTGCTTCTTCCCTCAGCAGGGAAGGGAATCTACTGTATTTCCATAGAGTCACCTGTTCTGCTCCCCACTCTGTCTCTGGTGAATCTTCTCACTCCCTCCACCAACACCTCTGGCCTACACCCCAGTTCTTCCATAAAAAAAAAAAAAATACAGTCCAGCCAACCATCAAGTCTTCTATCACCTCAAGAGTTTCAACTATAAAATGAGGACAACACTGTGTATCTCATTTGGTATTGTGAGAACAAATACTATTTGGAATTTAGTGAAAATATGTTAGGTATTTCTCCTCTGATACCAGCAAGTAAATTAGCATTAAATGCTTAACAAAGAATGCACTCTTATTAGAGGGTATGTCCTATTTCTCACAGTATTGATTTGGAAGCACTCAGTAAAAGGTTACCAAGTGGGGAAAAAGAATAAATAGAAGGATGAATGAATGATGAGAATTGGGACTCTGAAATTTTTTTTCTCGATATTAATGTTTCAGTCTAGCCACATACTCTGTTGTTGTGAGTCTTATTCTGAATCAAGTCTCCCTTCCTGCCCCCCAAGTCTGTCAGTGGTGGTTAGGAACACAGCATCTGGAATCAACAGCTCAGGACCCATTTCCAGATCCATCATTCAATAGCTGTGTGACCTTGAAATATTCTCCTGGCCTCCTTAGCCTTCCCTAATCCAGTTTATCAAGGACAATATTAAGTGCTGCAGAGGCTTATTGGGAGGAGTAAGCACACTGATATGAAAGCATTATTATTGCAGTATTAGCATAGGACCTACAAAATTAAATGCTCTAATTTCATTATCATGAATTTGCCTATTTGGACAGCGAGCCCTGGGGGCTAGCGCAAAAAGGAACAGCATTTCCACTAACTTTTCATTCTGGGGAAAGAAGCTCCCCAATTTTAAAATGGGATTGGAAACCAAACAGAAACATGGGAAGTGTATAGTGTGCCATTTAACCTGAAAACACTTTTAGTACATTTACAAGAGACGGTAAGCTCTGGGGATATTTAAATCTTGTGCCTGTGTGTGTCTGTGAACTCACTGACACTCTTGTTGGGAGCAGTTAGGGAAGAGGGGCTTAAATCAGTTTTTTTTTTCCTAGATATTCTATTCTGTCAAATCCTCACATTACTCTGGCAAAATTGATTCAAGTGCTTTTATAGAACAGAGACAATACGAAGCATCAGAGAGGGCACACAACCTGTTGAACACAACCAGCACTTAATGAGACTCTTAAAAGTCAGTCACAACTGGCTGTTACTTGTTTATAACAAACCATATGTTATTTAAATAACAACACTCTTTATTTAGAAAGCTGTACGTGTTCACTTCAGAAAATTCTAAGAAATGTAGATTAAAAGTAAGGTCAACATTATTTTCACTCCACCACTTAGAACTAGCTTTCAGGGTCTCTATGCCCCAGGATATTCTTGGTATATCATCCTCTCTCACTTAACAACTGAGATCTCCATTTCCCTCATCTGTAAAATTGAAGCGAAAGCAATTGCATTTCTTTGGTCCCTTGTAGCTTTAAAATCTATGATTTTATACCTCAAGTGATTTTGCTTTCAATTTTTATTTCCCTCAATGGGAAAAAAATGTTTCCACACAGAAAGATCGGCAGATTTTCATGAACAGTTCAATTCCACCCACACAGGGATGACATTAAGCCAGGAGAAGCATTTCTGCACAGATTCCACGCTGTTCCATCATTCCTCATTCCCCGAACAGGCTACATTTTAGTGTCCACTGAACATCCAAATACATCACCTGCCCCTGGCTATGTTTAGGATGATTGGGGCTGGGAACAAGGTGGGAGAAAGCTGGCTTAGGCGGGAGAAAGCTTGTTTAAGAAGGTTATAACATTTGTGAGCATTAAAGTGAATTTGTTGACTATAAAATTGTTGACCAGCTTCAGAACCTTAAGAAGTTATTGGTCCAGATGCCAGTAGTGGATGGATTGATATTTAAAGCAGAGTCATGGTTAATCAGTCACCTCCACTTTAGATATTTCGTCCTTCTGGCTCAAAGTAATTTTTTCCCCTCCTTTCTCCTGACTACTGCTGACAGAGAGATTAGAAAGTTACATAATTGCATTAGGCTAACAAGGCAGTTCAGGGAGAGGCTGATACCCCAGCAGTATTTTTAGAATAATTTGGAGGAGCTGCCATTACTATCAAGTTGAGAGCTGTCTTCATTTGTCAGAAGGGACAGAGAGAAGTGAGTTTCTCCTCTATTTTTCAGATTACTGGGTACTTGAAAGATGGGTAAAGTGAAGTGAGACAAAGATCAAGTGGTTTGGAAAATAAGAACATCACTGACACCTTTACAATGACTTACAGATTTTTTTTTTGCCAGAAACAAGATTTGATTTTTTTTTTCCATGCATAGCCTTTATTTCTTGTTCAAGTTTGCCCTTATATCCCTTTCTCAAATTTTCACTACTCACAGGCCCATCACATGCACACACAAACATGTACTGAGGGGGATACAGAAAAGCAGTTTCCAGAAATACACACTGAGGTTCACCTTCAGAGATGAATTTTTGTTGAATAAACTCTGTACCTATCATTTACATCTACACAGCATCCTCAGAATTCACCTTTTGAAACTATTTAAAATGTCCATTTTTTCTCGGCCTCAGTTTCACCACCTGTAAAAATAGGATGTATGTGGTATCCTGCCAAGATTGTTGTACAATTTGAAATAGTTAAAAAACGTTTTGACTAGAAAGTGACAAATTCATATTGTGCTCTCTTAAAAAAATCTGGAAACCTTTTTGTGGGGAAATGGATTTATTCCACAGGATGGGTGGACAGGAGTGGCTGGTCTGAGGGGTAGATAGAAAGAGGACTTGGATACTGCCAAGATTCTCTTTCCCTATGTCTCCAGTTTCACTTTACACATTTGACTCTCTAAGGCAGTGAAGGCTAATCCTAAAAGTAAGGTGCAAGGTGATGTTATCCATAGAAGTTCACTAATGAATTCCAAAAAATAAGAAGTATTGACAAAATTTTCCCTGCCCTAGAAGAGTCTGATCCAGTATCCAAGATCATCTTTAGAAGGATACAGTTTACCACTACTGCCTTTCAGGACCATTTCCTTTTCAGACACATAGAACTATAAAAAAAAAAAAAAAAGTGGGCAGGAAATTAAAAAAAAAAATAGAGACTTTTATTCATTGGATTAATGTACATTTTCTTAGAAAAAGCAATGAGAGAGAACAATGAGTGGTCCAACATCATTTCCTTTTTGAGAAGCAAGAAAAGACCTAAAGCTGGAGCTTTAAGGTATTGGCTGGTATGGTTTCTAACTAGGAAAAAAAATCCTAGTAGCTTCAATCACAACTGACAGAAAATATAAGAAAATGATGAATGGAGTGGGAAGGAAGCATAAAGGTTTAGAGAAAGAGGAGCGATTTACCACAAAATTATAGAAAAGGCTTTTTCTGGGTACTGAGAATAGATCTCTTCCCCTCGCAATACATAAACACTCACCAGTTTTTGAGAATGACCTTAATTAATGTTTGTAATGTTTGTAATAATTAAGTTATTAATAATTGGTAGAATTATTTAAATGACTTGTAGTCATTATTTAAAATGACTTGTAGTTTGGAGATACAGATTGTGTGCTTGTATACCACCACCACCACCCATACACAATCCAAAGACTGGGTATGAGGAACCAGAGTTATATTCAGGTTCATATATATCTAGGCCTTAATTCCTTAATATTTGATGACCTTATGAAACCCGGCTCATCTTCTGATTCAGGATTACGTATTATGTTACACATACATAACACAGGCCTGGAAAAATTCAATAACAGGCTGGCGACGCACATTTTTAAATGAAATGTGAATAGAGGAGCTAAGACAGGATGGATTGAGAAGAAAAGGCAAGAGGTAATAAATGGAGGAAACAAAGAATGGGGCAACATTCCATGTCCTTCTCATTCTTTCTAAAGCAGAATAAGGCATAACCCATGCTGCTGCTGAAAGCACTGGTACTTTGCCGGTGTGCCAGGTGTAATATACATGCTTCCCCCATTTATGCAAGGAAATCATGTCTGTTACATGTTTCATTTTCAATTTGTTTTCAAGTAGGTTAACTATGCCATTAATTCTATTTTTTGCTTGAAAGTTTGGCTCCTTAGTCACACAGCTGTTTCACACTAACCCCCCAATGATTTCACTCACACGTACTCAGTATCTTCCTTGCTGGGGTCACATTCCTGCTGAGGCTCTTTTGGCAACTGGGGAATAGAGCTGGTTTCCAAGTAGAATCTGTTTCCAGGCCAAATTTTCAGACAAGTACATATATTTCTGGCTAAGGACCATCTTTAAAAATACCTAGATTAAAAAAAAATCTTGATTTCTAAAGCAGAACACTAAAATGAAATGAGCTTCAATGTTTTATGGAACAAGGGTTGAATGAGTTGGTTGACTTAGAGATCAGGTTTGGTACTGATTAGTCCTGGCTAATCATTTGATTTCAGTACTGATTATGGCAGTCACTCATTAACTTTTCATTGCTTTTATATTTTTTCATGTCTAAGACATTGCCTGGTATACAGTAGGTGCTCAAGGAGTAACTGTTGAGTGAATGAAAATAGCATGAGTGAAAAAACTCTTTCCAGCTCCAGAGATCTGGTGATAGCATATAGAAAATGTAGTTCTGGCTCTATTATAAAATTCCAAAGAACTTTAAAAACAGGGGTAGAAGAAGCTGTTAACACAAAGGTCAAGATATTACTTAATACAAGGTAAACCTGTACATCTAACGTTCAAGGAAGCAATATGTGTACTGTGTAGGCAATTTACTTGTCTTATAGGAGTTATGCCGAAGGGGGAAAAGATGCTCAATTCAACCTCTTTCTTTCATGAGAAAACTGAGATTCAGCAATGGGCAATGGCATATCTCAAAGCATAAAGCCAGCAATTAAAAGGACTGATTAGTTTGGTTCAATGAGAGTTTGTGTTGAACACTCATTTCCCTGACAGGAACAGAATCCTTTCTTACATGATTTCTCTTGAATCCCTACATCATGCTGAAATATCAAATGTCAATTCCTCTAGGGATAGCAGAAGTTTTTGTGACAAAATCACAAAGCCCCTGTCTCAGTTTACTCAGCCAGGTGCAGGCCTTCCTCCCACAGCAATAGGTCTGGTTACTGCCATAAATAAGTTGTGATTAAATTTGACTTTTCCCTGGAGGAAGGCCAATCAGGAAATACTTCCTGAGAAGATACGGAACTGGAGTGTCCAGGATGCTTCAGACCCAGTGTGAGATGCCAGGGACACCAGGCAGAGTGAGGCACATGCCTCTTTCATACAGACACTCGCTCTGAGGGGTCAGCCCCTCAAGTACACAGAAAAGATGGCTGCAGCACTGTGTGACTGTGGGTTGCGAAAAGCCCACAGGTGATGCTTTGGGAACATAAGGGAAGGGATTCACCTGTGCGTGTAAGTTGAAGGCTGGGTGACAGAAGGAGACAATTAGGAAAATCCTAATGCAAAACCCTAAGCACAGTACATGAGATGACAGAATCAGGCACAGGCATGAAAGAACAAGTCCAGGTAATTTGTAATTGAATCCTCTTCTCCTGCTTCTGTCCATTTAGAGATCTTTCTTTGGACTATGTTTCTTACATGATTTAGAACACACTTTCATGGTGGAAGGGATTCTGTGATTCAACATCTTTAAAATTAGGTATCCAATTTTAAAGGAGGAAGATATATGAGAGAGAGGAAGAGATACGTAAGACAAATTCTAAATAAGAAGCTCAGGCAGAAAGTATGATGCGTGGATGGGCATTCTCTGACAGCACCCTGCTCAGAGAAAAAAAAAAAAATGAATTTTTCTTCATGTTCCATTTCATAGGGATCATAGTCCATAATGTGATGCTGGCTCCACAGAAATATGCAAAAGCTTCTCATAAGCCAGGATCTAAAATGTAATGGGAATAGAGCTTTGGTGGACAGATTTAAACATGTGTACAGATTTTATTTATTTTTGTCAGACTTAGTCTGAGATGTTTTAGTGCCTATATTTGACTCTAATCCTCTTTATTTATCTTTTAATGCCCACTGATTAGCATGCCTACTATGTGCCTAGCCCCTGTCCTCATATAGTTTAGGAAGGTTGCTAGATTCATTTCTTTAGGTGCTCGAATTAGAGGAGAAATAAGCATGTTAACAAAAAACTATTTATGAAAGTCTAGTAAGACAGGGCAGGATGATTACAAGGAGATTTATATGGTGCTCCACAAGCATAAATGAGGAACAGGTTATATATGGGCAGTACGATTTGTGAAGGTCTGGAGTAAGAAGAACTTGCCTATTTGGGAGAACATGTCCATGAAGGGCGGGGAAGAGGTAGTTGAGACAAGGGCTATTGCAATGCAGAGATAAGTGAGGAAACAGTGATGGTTGTGGACATGAGTTGTCTCACTTCATTTAATAATCAATGAGGGAAATTTTTTTCCCTAATTTTAAGTTTTTGTCTTCTTTTTATTTTCTTGATTCTAGGACACATATAGCCCATAGTCAAGGGTTATCTATAAACCCTTGGATAACCCTTATCTATAATCCAAATAGAATATACAAATATATTAAAATTTTGTTCTTTCAACAATTTTTATATTGGATACATTTCTTAAAAGAACTTGAACTTGATGTATAATAAAATAAATCAGTATTATACAACGGAGGCTGAGGTGCAATGGGAGACTTCTGAGGGCCACTTATTTGAGGGGTGGTAAGAAAGGGAGATGAGTGGGGACAAACAAGCTTGGTATACCACTCTGAGTGCCAATAATTAGCATAAAAATGGGATTCCCTTCAAGTAAAATAATTACTGGCACAATTTTTTTTTTTTTTTGATAAACACACAAGTATGCTTGCTGAGAACACAAGCTTTGTCAAAACTACTCCCAACTGGTGTGCTTATTTTCGATGTCCAAGTCAAAGGGTGAAAGTAATTCAGCAAATCCACATAGGAGCCATATCTAAATGACAAGCGTCTGATTCTAAAGCTTAAGTGCAGTTATTATGCAAAAGTGACCTTTATGATTGCAAATATGGTAATTCTATACAAATGGCACTTCGATCCAGATTTAGTTATAAAGTAAATATTTTCAAAAGGTAAACCCAAATCCAAAATCAAACCAGGATATTCTTTCTATATTAAGTTGATTTGTTGTTGCTTTTTAAAGCAATGCCATGTTTTTCAATAAACCTTCCCTTAACTTTGAATAGAAATAATGACTAATTTAAGGTTGATTCAATTTTTCTGACAAAATCTTCTATGCAGTTGCTTTGTTGCTTCCTAGATGTGTTTCAGAGGAGAAGTCTGAGGCCAGCTGTAATTTTCTTTATTTTGCTGAAATGTATATAGGGTACTTTTTCCTTATAATTAATATTGACAGGATTTGTATGGGTATGCATTAATTTGTTTAAATTAATTGGTTAAGTTTAAATCTCCAGCTATTTTTGTCTATGTTTGGAAAGTTACTTTAAATTTTTTAATATTTTTTTTGCATAAGTTTGATGGCTATGTACATTTTTTTAAGATTTTATTATTTTTGCGTAGATAAACGGGGGTGCAGACTAGAGGTGTGGTGGGTGAGAGGATTCACCAGAGACAGAGTAGGGAGCAGAACAGGTGGACTGACTGAAGTACACTGCTGAGGGAGCAATGGGCGAGACAGGAGAGGTCTGCTGTGCCACATGGGTAAGCTCCTTGGCTAAGAACTGAACTCATGTTGCAGTGGCTGGTGATAGCTTGACAGCATTGAGAATTTAACCCCTGTGCCACCAGGGAGGGCCCTGTTTCCATTTTTTAACAAAAAATTGAGAAGAGTTCACTTATCCATTTTCTAAAGGATAACTGACTAGGATTGCTATTATTTCTTCCTTAAATATCTGATATAATTTATCTATAAAGTCATCTAGCCTTTAGCTCTTTCTTCCTGGGGAGGTCTTTAGTTACAAAATACAATTTATTGATACATATATTCTCTAATTTCAAGCACCTTACAGAACTTGGGGAACACTTTTAAAAAGCATACAAAAGTAATTGTTCAAGGAAAAAAAAGAACTCTTTCTGGTAGACAAATTTTCTTTTTCAGATATTAAAAAGTTATAATTGAATAGATTTAGGTCCAATAATTACATATTCAATGTTCAGTACAAATGCAATGATGGATCTTACTTCACTTCAACCTTCCTATATCCTACTTGGGAAGTTGCTTTTGTTTCTGAATGCTTTGTATTAAGTAAACATCTACTAAATTCTAATCTATTTATGGGCGCAAAATAAAAACAATCAACCAGTGACATGGCCAGCATTCTAGATAAAATTAAGATTCAGAGATTATGGGGACGGTCTATCATATAAAGGCTTAGTCTGACTATTGTCAATTCCATAAGGAGAAGCAAGAAATGGGATTGTTTTGGCATCTGGAGGTGGGGAAAGTATATAATCTATCTGGGTGTGACCATTTGAGGAATATGAAGAATATGTAGAAGTATACTTTAGAAAAAGATAATAAGGTTATGTTTCAGAAGCGATGATATCAAGAGCAGATGTTATCTGAATTCAGATGATTGCACAACCATGAAATAAACAGAAGATGAATATGAGTTATTCTGCTTTAGGGATCAGTAGATATGTTAACAGTGACAATGATCACTTATATAGCATTCACCCTGAGTGATGCAGAACATATGATTCTCAGCATGAGATATATTTTCTACATCACTTTGTGTTTGATAAAAGTATTACACTGAAAAAGTAAAAGAGAAATATTTACATTATCTCAGATAATACAGTTTCTAGAAGCAGAGTAGAGATTTGTCCAGAGGCATACTGGAGATTCCTCCTACTGACTCCCAGACGTACTGTCTACACATCTTCCCAATTCTATACAATTAAACAAGCAACATATCTTGTTGATGGTTTGGAGTTTTCCATGAGGCAAGTTTTACACCACAAATTTGGCCTGGACTTTTTAACAAGTTAAGAATGCTAATCATTTACTAACCCCAGGAGGTTTAACTTGCATAAACTGCTCTAATGATTATACTGGTCAACAGTGAGATTATTACTGACTTAAAAAGGTCCTAATCTGTAGTATTTTGGTGTGCTGAACATGAATATAACCCTAAAAAAATTTTATTAGCTCTCATTTTGAAGATATTTCATATAATTCATTTTATATGTTTCAACGTGTAAATTTACCCAGTAGGACTGCAACAACATCCTAAATCAGCCTGGAATGATGTAATATTGCATCACATTGCATAATACCATCATGCACACATCATCCAGAGTTGATTGCATCATTTTCTGATGCAATGCAATACTACTGCCAGGCAGTTGCAGAAGTAAGCTGACATCAGCAGTGCACTCTAGAAAGCCATTTCAGAAAGGTTGAGCACTGAAAATATTTCAGACTTCGTGCGAGACAGTTTAAGCTACAGTTCCATAGAACTGTTATTATTTTATCCATTTAGGCACAATCCAGAACAGTAATGCCTTGAAAGTGTGTTAATAGCCTGGACAATTTCTGCTCTATTTGTGAGGAAGTGACACTTGCCAACCACAAGAAAAGTCTCACTTCTCAAGTGAAGAAGGCTTATCATCTTTACTTCGGATGCAAGGTTGGAGACCAAGACAAGCCTTGGGCCAGCATATATGCTGTGCTACATGGACAACACAGCTTTCGCAGTAGTTAAATGGCAAAAGACCATCAATGCCGTTTGCAGTTCCCATGCTGTGGAGAGAGTCAAGCAATCACAAGAAAGACTTACTTCTGCTTGATTCCTCCTCTTTTTGGCAGAATAACAAAGCAAAAGAAGTCGAGAATAGTCTAGCCAAACTTTCCATCTGCATTGAGACCAATTCCACATGGTGAGGGACTTCCTATTCCAGAACCTCCAGCAGAATATTCTCTTGATTCATCTGATAAAGACAATGGTGAGCAGACCTGTTCTTCTCTTGTTCCATCAGCATGCAGTGATCCAGATTTTCACTGTGGTGCATCATCGACCCCACACAGACTAACACAGGAAGAACTAAATGATCTGGTTCGTGATTTGGACTTATCCAAGAAGAAGGTAGAATTGCTAGGATCAAGACTCCAGCAACAGAATCCTCTAGAAGAAGATGTCACAATTACTTTATATGGAAAGCGCCACCAGCAGTTGGAGCCTTTCTTCAGAAAGAAAAGTACTCTGGTATTCTGTTCTGATATTGAGGGCCTCATGAATGCTTTAGAAATCATGCATGACCCACAAGAATGAAGACTATTTCTAGATTCTTCGAAACTGAGCCTTAAGGCTGTGCTTCTGCACAATGGAAACCATCTTCCATCTATTCTATTCCTGAACAGCTGTACAAGAGACAAGTGAAGAAATCTAAGAAATAGTCTATGACTTAATTTTTTTAAAGGTATTAACTGTAGACCTATTACTATTGGCATGCATTTCACGACGTAAACATCAATTTATTGCAGATTACAATAAAAAAAACTAGAGCCAAAATTAAAATTTGACTTTCATATTCATGTTGAGCACATACAAATTGATAGGAAATGACAAATTTTATTTCAGTAACATGATTTTTGTAAAAATTTGTTGACCAGTGTTACGGTCTGAATTGCTATTTTACATTGGTATTGCAGAGGACCCATAGATAAGAATAGTGGCTTTCATCAATACCTGTACACTATGATGTAGAGGATGTCTAATTCTCTCCTGACCCTGGAACTATTCAGAGTGGGAAACTTTAGGAAAAGTAGCAGAAAATCAGTCAACATTGGATAGAGATTCTAAACACATCATTTTCAAAAATTGTATCCCTTTCTTTCTCTATATGCTTTAAGATATTAAGAGCATCACAATAGCAAAAAAAATGAACATTTAGATTATTCTCAATAAGATAAAATTTTAATCCTGTAAGTATGAGCCAATTTAACTTTGGCTTAACATCCATCATCCAAAAAAAAAAAAAAATAGCCCTTTTTTGAGAATGGACAACAATTCCAAAAACCTTGACGTTTCATTTCAAGTTAGAAAGCTGATTCATACACCAAATTAAACATTTCCTAAAAGTGGCATCCAGAGTCTGGAAGGGCCATTTTGTCTTCGGGGTGCATACTTCAGCGCAGCGTGACATTTTCTTAGTCTTGTTTTATGTTGTAAAATATTACCCTAAAATTGAAGTTAAAAGCTTATTCTTTTAAGAAGGAATATATGTCAGTGTTGGCCTTTTATTCAAAATGGGAGCCCCCAGACAGAATGTTGCTTAATAAAGGCTCATTTAAATTCTTCATGTGCTCCCTGCCTTCACAGAAGAGAGTTTGGGGTAGAGGGAAATGGAACAAAAAGTTTCTCTAATCATGATGGAATGAATAACTAATACACTTTGGAAAATGAGGGAGCATTAGGGTGAAATACAAAATGTTCTTTGATTACTATTGTTTCATTTTACTAAAACTCTGGCTCTCACCAGTGGGTGTGCTCCGATCACACGCTGAGCACAGTCTCTTCTGATGGGCACCACCACGGCGATAAGTGCTCTTCAACCTTGCTCTCTCCTACTTGAAGTCTCTCCAGGTTAGTACTTTGAAAGTTATTTCACTGCTGACCTTGGTCATTGTGATTTGCAGGCGACTGACTGCACTCATTAGCAGCCTCCTCACAAGTCTGTTTCCTCCCCGGGCTTTCGAAGGATGAGTGTGTCTCTTTTTCTTATGTCACTTGCCATTTCTCTTCTTACACTGATGATATTGTCAGGGTCATGTTTGACAGTTCATAGATGAACTGTGTCACGTTAAAAACTAGCTTTCAATTATGAGCAAACTTTCAGAGAGGTCTGTTTCAGATTTTCTTTTTAAATTATTAAATACTGTGATGAAAAAGTGGATGCAGAAACTTACAGCTGTTAGGGAGAAGAAAAGTAGAAGGGACATCTGAAGGGGGAAGGTAGACAGAAGAACAAAGAAAGGGAGAACTGAAGATGTAAGTGAATTCTATTATATATGCACTAAGCATATGCCAAATGATTTAATGTTTTTCCTCTTCTTAGCCACTTAGATTTGCCCTAAGTTCTATTTTCTTTTCTTCCCTTTGTCCCAGGTTTTTTTTTTTTTTTTTTAGATAATGGATAGACAAAAAACTGCATATAATATATACAATTTGATAAATTTGAATATACTATCACCATAAATCAAGGTATTAAAACAATTAACTCCAGAAATTTCATTGTGCTCCATTTTTGTGAAAAGAATATTTAATATGTGATCAATCTACGTTAAGACATTCTCTCTTTCCCCCTTCTCTTTTTCTGTCCCCTCTCCCCTCTCCCTTTTCTTCTCTCTCTACCCTCTTCTCTCCTTGTTTCTCCTTCTCCCAGTCTCTCTCTCTCCATCTCTCTCTCTCCCTATTTCTCTCTCCCTGTCTCTTTCTCTCCCCCCATCTACCCTCCCCCCCAAGGATGGTATAACATGTTTATCACCAAACTTTTGCAATTTAAGCACTATGTAAATTTTGTGACATAATTTTAAAATGTATGGTCAAAATATTTTTAAAAGTCATATCCTATTTATCTCATTATATGGACATCTGTGACCCCAGATACCTTCACAAGCAGTTATCCTAAGAGCAAGATTTTCCTAAAATATCATTCACCTATTGTTTATCACCAACACATACAATTCCATTGCTGAATTTCTCCATAATTTTCAGTCTCACATTTAGACTGCTGCTACAGAAATAATACTGATAATTAAGATGGCAACGTTGATGACAACAGTGATAAATATTAATATCAATAAAAGTTCTGTTAAGAGATTTAGATGGAATATCCCATCCAATCCTCACTCTGATTCTACTAAGTAAGGTTCATAACTACATTTTACAAATGAGTAAAGAGTTGGCATAACATAATATGCCTAGCACTTAATACTACATAATCAGTTAAGTACTGGAGGAAGTTATACTTAAATTCATGTATACCAATTTCAAGTTATTAATTACTATGTACAGATTGTTCCTTTTTTTCACATTATTCTTATATATGTACAATTCATTCTTGTAAAACAGATAATTTTCATTTTATCACCATTATTAACATCACCATAATTTACACTGTCATCCTTATCTCCTAACATTCTAGATATTTGTCTTTTGAAAATCTCACCTTTTAAATTTGTATTTATGTATGTACTTAATATGTATATTATATATGTGTGTGTATGTGTGTGTACATATATATACATATATATGTATGTGTGTGTATATGTGTGTGTGTGTGTGTGTGTGTGTGTGTGTAATAAAGTTATAGGAAGATGAAAGGGTGGTGGGTAGATAGGTATGAACAGAGAAAGAGATAGATGAAAAGTGCCCATACAGTTAGGGAATTTCAACATAACAGAAGACTCCAGATTGTTGATCCTATAACATAAGAGAATTCAAGAAAACTCCCTCATCCATCACTACTCCTCCTCATCAAGAGTAATCTCTTTCATGACTACCATTAGAAACAAGCATTGTTTTTGGATTTATCTAAATGGAAACAGATTTTGTAGTATTCCTTTTTTTTTTAAAGATTTATTTTTATTTATGCATACAAGCTGGGGTACAGGCCAGAGGCGTGGGGCGGCGAGAGGGTTCACCAGAGACAGAGTGGGGAAAAGCACAGGCAGATCAGAAATACACTGCTGAGGGGAGCAGCGGGTGAGGCAGGAGAGGTCTGCCATACCATGTGGGATTCTCCCTGGCCAGGCGTCGAACTCGCGTCGCCGCTGCCAACAGCTCCACAGTGCAGCACTTAAGCGCTGCGCCACCAGGGAGGCCCGTATTCCTTTTTTATAGTGAATCTGATTTATGTTGCTTGATATATTTATACAATTCTTAAAAGTTGTTTAATGAAGCAGTAGTTAATTCATTTTCTCGAATGGATATTCTTTCATCATACAAATTAGTCCCTTTTTAATTTATCCACTGGATTTGTATTCATTTGTGGTGTTTTTCATGGTTTTGGCTCCAAAAATCAGTGCTACCATAGCATTGTCTAGAGATATCATTTGATGCATCTTACTATGATTTTGGGGGGGGGATTATACCTAGCAATTAAAATTGTTGAGCGGCTTAGATGCCAGATACTTGCTAAATAGTTGTCTAAATTGTTCTATCAGTCTATACTCCCACCAGTGCTGTATTAGAGTTCTCCTTCCTCTATATCCTCACCAACTCTTGTTATTGTCAATCAGGGTAATTTTAGTATTTCTTGGTATGTGTATGGCTTTTTCCATTTTTATTCAATTGTATTTAAATATTTCCTGAATTTTCCATACCCATTTCATGGTTAGAAGGTGATTTAAAAGCTGAAAACTACCAAAGCAAAGTTTTATTTAAAAGATTAAGCAGAAGACACGTCCCCAAAACATGGCGGCGAACAGACGCTAGGATCAGGCTCTCCTACAAAAAATCGATTTATGTAGAAAAATATCCCTAACTTTGAGAGCTGTCTCGAAGAGGACCAGATACCCTACGCAATACAATCAACCCCGGGGGTGCTTTGGACTTAAAAATAAACTGAAGAGTCAGTAAAGAGAAGAGAAGGGACATCTAATTCCACACAAAGGAGGTGCAGAGAGGAGAGATGGGCGGACCAGCTTCCCCTGAGAGCCACTGAATACAAGGTTAGAAACTGTGGTGAGGTCGGATGGCTCCGGCCAGCCGACTGGGAGCGCGACCCACACTCCCCCACCCCATGACCCCCCTCTCTTCCCTGCGTGGCAGCCCTGAGGAGCAGGAAAGTGGGAGGGTCACTGTGTCCCATCCCCCACCTGGGGCTAGGTAACATCTCAAAGGGGAGAAAGTCCAAGCGAGAAACATCCCCCACTGGTTGCTAGGTGATAGATTAGCCAGAAAAACCAGTTGGGCTGGAAAACCTCCTGCAGAGACCACCTCTTTCTGGGCTTTCGAATGCAAATGAATAGGAGGGGAAGGATGGAATTTAAGGACTATTGACTGACAATCCCCAAAACCCCTCCCATACCTGTTGCTGAAAAAATCTCCAGGATGGAATTTAAGGACTATTGGCTGACAATCCCCAAAACCCCTCCCATACCTGTTAAAAAAAAAATCTCCTGCTGAAAAACTCTCTGGCCACACCCTCCCCTGCAAAGTGTTCGCATCTTGGCACAAAGAGGGCAGCAAAAAACAAACAAACAAAAAAAGACCACAGCAGGTGGTGAACACGGCCCAGCACTCGCCACCCCCCCCAACTTCTAGGCGGCTGCAAACTGGCACCCTAGAAACTAGGTGAGGTGAAACGCTGATCAACAGCCACCCACAACCTCCACCCTTGCACCCGTTCGTGGAGTAGCAGGCTCCAAGCAGCAGAAAACAAACTAAGACCAAGAGCTCCCAACCCCCCCCCCACCAGACATAACCCCAGGGGCAGGAATAGCCCCAGGCAAACATCGGAGGAAAGGGGGGGAGAGGAGAGAAAGATTAGAAAGACTCCCAGCAAGGACTAATGACAGCAGCAACAACAAGACAACAACATATGTCACTGGAAAGGAGGGGCTGAACCCCAGCAGGGGACCCAACCAGAAACCCCAGAACCTAAGAGCAAAAGGACTACAGAACTCCAAATTCACATCTCCCCAATACGTTATTTTCTTTATTATTATTTTTTTTATTTTTTACAATTTTATTATTATTATCCCTTTTATTCTCTTTATTATTTTTTTATTTTATTTTTTTACTATTTTATTATTATTATATCTTTTTTTTTAACTTTTAACTTACCCTTTTCTCTTGGTCCTTCATTCCTGCTTTTCTTCATCTCCATTCCCCTTTTCTTTCCTCTCCCTGTTTTTTCTTTTTCTTTTTTTTTTCTCTTTTCCCCTTCCTCTCTTTTCTCTTTTCTTTCTCTTTTACTACAAACCACCCCTTCATCTTCCCTAATTAAACTCGGAACCGGAAACACATTGGAGACACGCCACGAGAAACACAAATATTCAACAAAGAAAAATAAGAAAATCCTGAAGATATCTAATCACAGCCAAGGCAACTCAGACACTAGGGGATCACAAACACTCCTGAGCAAGTAAAGTCAGGAGTCATGCCCGCCAGCACCAGTGGAAAACTACGAACAGAGCAAAGCAGAAAACCAACAATGGGAAAGAAAAAAGTCACAAATGACCCTCAAAACAATACACCACAAAAAGAAACTCCCTCTCCAGAACCCATTAATATGGACATAGAAGATTACATCCACCTAATAGATAAAGACTTCAAAATAGCCATCATAAAAAAA
>PVIJ01013287.1:0-45769 GCA_004024925.1 Scalopus aquaticus | reverse complement strand
CCCCCAACTCCCTGGGCCCTCTGAACACTCCACTAAAATTATACCTGACCACCCCTCCGACCCCGAGATCAAACAACCCCGGGTCGCTCTGATGACTTAATCTCATTTCACAGCGACTCTGATGAAAATCATCCTACTCACCCGCCACCCCAAAAATCTATATCGCCCCCAATCCCCCAAAAACACCAGCCAAATACCATTATTAATCCACCCAACAACTATTCCCAAAACAAAGACTCCACAGACCCTTCGTCGATTAATAGAAAACCTAAAATCTACCCTCCCCTCGTCTTCTCTTCCGAAGATGAGGACGAACCGTCTCAAAAATCCCCTTGTTATAAAAATAATCTTAAATATGCCCCTGATAAAAAATATCTTTCCCTGGCTCAAAAGCCCAACCCCGATCCCTCGGAGGTAGATTGGGACGCTTTTGCGCAAGAAGCCTCCCGTTACA
Source organism: Scalopus aquaticus (assembly GCA_004024925.1). Classification (NCBI taxonomy): domain Eukaryota; kingdom Metazoa; phylum Chordata; class Mammalia; order Eulipotyphla; family Talpidae; genus Scalopus; species Scalopus aquaticus. The sequence continues at coordinate 45,315 of PVIJ01013287.1, read as the reverse complement.
ACCCTCCCGTACGATACCTCCGCCCTCGCCTCTGCTCCCTCCCTACCTCCCACAGAGCCTAATCTAGATATAAAAATACAAATTAAAAACCTGGAGGAAAGGATTCAGTTACAGGCTCGATATAACGCCCTCACCCTTCAACTTGAACGATCTAAAATTACACCCAAAGACCCTCCAAAGCATGTACCCCCCACAAATTACCAAGCCGCTACCAACCGCTGCTTCTTTCTTTCTGAGGACCCATTTTGGGTCCCTCAGCGGCAGCCATTTTGGGTCCCTCAGCGGCATCTGTTTCAAGTCCCTCTCAGGCCACGCACGCTTTCCCGGTTATAGAGGCCCCCAATGCCCAAGGGCAGCCCCAACGCTTTCACCAGCCTCATAATTTCCAAAATCTTAAGGAACTAAAAAATGCCGTCACTCAATATGGTGCTTGTGCCCCTTTTACCCTCACCATTTTAGATTCTATTGCTGAAAATTGGCTTACACCCCAAGACTGGCTGACGCTAATTAAAGCCGCCCTTGAAGGAGGTGATCATCTCCTTTGGCGTACTGAATATCATTATATGCAGAGAGTTGGCAGCTGCCAATATCAGGGCGGGAACCCCATGGACCTTTGAAATGCTCACCGGAACGGGCACATATGCAGACCCCAACGCCCAGCTTGGTAGCGATACCGGGTTGTTTGCCCAAATCTCCTCTGCTGCCACTAGGGCATGGAGAAAGCTTCCTGCAAAAAACAATACGGGCTTCCCTCTTATAAAAATCAAACAGGGAGCCCACGAGCAGTTCTCGGACTTCATAGATAGGCTCCAGACCTCTGCTGAACGCTCTCTAGGAGCCACAGCTGCCACTTCTGAACTAGTCCAACAATTGGCTTTTGAGAACGCAAATCCAGCATGCCAGGCTGCCATTCGGCCCATTAAACGAAAGGCCACCGACATCTCTGAATATATCCGCGCCTGCTCAGATATTGACCCCTCTTATCAACAGGGGTTGGCCATGGCAGCGGCTTTTAGCGGCCAGTCCGTTACTGAATTTTAAAAATCTAAATCAGAACAAAATAGAGGCTGCTTTAAATGCGGTAGAGTTGGTCACTTTTCAAAACACTGCCCTCAAGTAAAACAACCTGCCCCTCTTTCTTCACAAAAAGCTCCTAGCCTCTGTCCTCATTGCAAAAGAGGAAACCATTGGGCTCCTATAAATATTGACCCCCAAACTTTTGCTGTCTTATCCATGGCCTTTGATCTACTCAATTCCACCAGATCTCCCTTAGCCCAAGACTGCTGGCTGTGCCTCCGCTTTGGAACCCCTGTCCCCCTAGCCTTTCCCCTTCAAAATACCTCCGATTTTTCATCTTCCCCACATTATAACTGCTCTCTCTCCACACCCATTATGGTTCAGCCGGTTAACTTTACCACTTCAAGTTGCCTTGTCTCGTTGGTCAACAGCTCTCTAGATCTGGGTCAGGCTGCATTTACTAATTGCACACAATTCATTCAGGCTAATGTCACAACCCTGTCCTGCCCCCCACCGGGAACAGTATTTATTTGAGGCAATAATCAGGCATTTACAGCCCTCCCAGCCAACTGGACAGGCAGCTGTGTCTGGGGCAGCCTTCTTCCAGACTTGGACATTGTCTCCGGGGACGAATCAGTCCCTGTCCCGTCTGTTGATCATTTACCAACACGCCATAAACGAGCAGTCCATTTCATCCCCTTAATCGCAAGTTTAGGTATCCTTAGTGCCTCTGCCACCGGCGCTGCTGGTCTAGGCATCTCACTCGATCGTTATACTAAGCTCTCAACTCGTCTTATTTCCAATGTTCAGGCTTTGTCCAGCACGGTCAAAGATTTACAAGACCAGCTGGATTCTCTTGCTGAGGTAACCCTTCAAAACCGCAGAGGCTTAGATCTATTAACTGCCGAAAAGGGAGGCATATGTTTGGTTTTACAGGAACGATGCTGTTTTTATGCCAACAAATCGGGTATTGTTCGCAACAAAATTAAACAACTCCAGGACGACCTCGAACACCAAAGAAAGGACCTGATGGACAACCCTCTCTGGACCGGTCTCGGAGGACTCCTGCCATACCTCCTCCCCCTCCTTGGCCCTCTCCTTTCTCTCTTACTGGCCGTCACTATCGGCCCATGCGTCCTCAACAGGCTCATAACCTTTGTGAGGCAACAAATCGAGGCCATTCAGGCCCGTCTCATTCAAATTCACTACAACCACTTGGAGATGCAGGACAAGGGTGGCTCAAACTCCTCACTCAACCAATTATGATAAGACCCCCTTCCTCCTCTTGCGCTGGGTTGGTTAGCCAATGACGGGTACGATCGGGAGCTGGGCCATGGTCAGTGGACTCCCCTGGCTCCTGACAACCTGAGACAGGCACAATCCCAGAGGATGGATACCTGCTATAAGTCCCGTTTCTTTTGAAACAAAAAAGGGGGACTTGTCGGGAGCCATCGGACAAGATGGCCCCTAGCGGTGAGTTACGGCCCTAATTGCCTGAGTTGCCCATATAAGGTTAGGGTCCGATAAGGACAGCCTTGGATTTTTGTTTCTCCGTTCCATGTACATTTTCCCAAACTGAGGTCATTGGGACCATCCCATTGTTTCCTGTGCCGCGCTCTCATTGGATCCCTGTGTGGACCACCCTGCATTACCTAATGTTACCTCCCCATGACTTTCACCCTATTTACGCTCTTCCCCTGGGAACAATAAACGAGACTTGATCAGACCTCCTGTCTTGTCTCCACTCTCTCGCGTACCCCTGTCCCTTGCTCCCTGCTTCCTCCTCAGGTACAGCGTTGATATGGACTCGCGGGCCGAGTCAGAAACCGTCCTTCCATCTATTCTATTCCTGAACAGCTGTACAAGAGATAAGCGAAGAAATCTAAGAAGTAGTCTATGACTTGAGTTTTTACCAGTATTAACCGTAGGCCTATTACTATTGGCATGCATTTTGTGATGTAAATATCAATTTATTGCAGATTACAAAAAAAAAAACTAGAGCCAAAATTAGAATTTGACTTGTCATATTCGTGTTGAGCACATACAAATTGATAGGAGTTGACTAATTTTATTTCAGTAACATGACTTTTGTAACAATTTGTTGAGCCGTATAATTATCAAGGAGACCAATGCAGCTAGAGTTACATATGAACAAAGGAAAGGACAGTTAAGGAATTTTTACTGGTATTTATAAGGCAGCTCATCTATATTTGCCACAAATCTGCCTCAGGACAAGTCGACTCTTCCACTCTTTTCTTTAATACAGTCCACAGAGAACATTCCCACTGCACATATTTTCCTGTTCAAACTCTGATTTAAATTCACCCCGTGTCATTAGGCTTATGCAATAAAAATGAAATTTCAGTGTATGTTATAGCTTATTGAGTGGTTAAAATGAACACAAATGTCATCATGACATTCTACTCTGTGTCATTTTAATGGAATTTACTTTGAAATCTCACAAATTAATTCTTCCACTAGATGTCTAATTTTATTTTTAGGATAAAAGCAAAATTAACAAGCCAAAAAATTTCCATATTTGTAAAATTTTCTCTTTATGCCTTGCTATGATTATCTTGCTATTACTACTGTAGGCATTCTAATCTAGACATAATAAATCTGTTTCAAGTTCAGTAAGTGCTGCTTTTTTAGAGCTCTAAATGTGTTATTTCATGTAGTTAAAATTTACCAAATACTTTAAGAATTGCAAAATAGCATATCTCCAAAAGTTTTTATATCTGTATTATATTTATAATAATTTGTATGTAATATACATTTAACTTATTTTTCATTTCTTTTTAAGTTAACCATCAATGTCTAAATACATGTCAATATTATATAAAATAAAATATGAACACTGGAGCTACACTCTAACTACAACCTCTTCTTCAAGCACTTAGGTTTAACTATCTTAAGGACATCATCTTAAAACTTTAAAAGAATTCTGTGCACAGAGGTATTAAAAAAAAGCAGATTGAATTTTATGTTTCTTTTAGAACTTCCAATTCTCTACACATAGATCTATTCAACTGTGCTCTATTATAAAGCTTGAAGTGATTATAACAAATATATATAATCAAATATATGTAATCATTCTTATATTGGTGGAACAGTTATTTTGTCATCTTTTTTTCTATTTTTTCCTTTGTTATCCTTTTAAAAAGAATTGTTGAGACAAATGATAAGTATAATTTAAATTTCAACTTAATATAGAATGCAGTAAAAAAATTGATATCACAAACCCCAAAATTTTATAGTTTCACACTTTTATCAATAGTATATGAGAATGTCTGAAGATGTAAATGTATTAGAGTAAATGTTACCATAAATAAAAATGTATCTATCAAATCTAATTGAAATCTGAGCTTCACGAAATATTGCATTCATCAATTCATTAAGACTGGAGAGTATAGCAATAATAGTATTTGCTTACATTTTCTTTTTATCTACTCTACTTGACCATAATGAAATCATAAATCATTGAATTTATATGATTTTATTTGAATTTTTCAATACATGATTGCATTTATTATTGACATCTAAAATCATATATTTTGGTGTTATGTAAGTACATGAGCTCACGGTAGATATTCCTTTTACTTTATTGCAAAAGACTCCTTTCATTTGTCTCAAATCTCAAATTCAAAGTAACCTAAACGCATTGAGCCATCAGCACTGCTCTATATTTCTATGTTGATCAAAACAGGCTTACAATGTGTTTACACACACACACAGACACACACACAAACTCGTGTGTGTGTCTGTGTGTGTGTGTGTGTGTACCCCAAATTTGAATCAGATTAGATTAACATTTTTCAACTCATTTGAAACGCTGATTTTTTTTCAGTCATTACCATCAGACACCAAATGACAGGCCCAAATCTGTCACTTGGATTTTAACTAAAGCATTTCCCCCTTTTGCCCAAGTTTTAAAGAAACCTCCTTATTTTTAATATGCCTACAGTGAAGGCATTGTAACCTTTCTCCTGTGTTAGGCTTTCTGACATCAGGCTGCTGATTATTTTACTCTCATTAGGAATTAAATTGTGACTTTAAATTATTGCTTGATTTTATGAATCACATCTGATCCAAGTTATTCACATTTCTGTGTGCAACTGCTAGTCATAAGTGCTAAAACTCTATATCAGAAATTGGGTACTAAATGGGAGATTGAAACTGCTATTCATGACCTCTCTGCTTTGATGTCTTCAGTTGTCTGCCTACTTGCACTCCCTTCTTTAGATAGCTTATACTTGGCTTTGCACTCAAGTTTATATTGATGAGAAATCAGACTTTCCCAAGGAATAGAGTTGATGTCATAAACATTGTCATAAACAGAGAAAGTGGTAACATAATCATGATTTCAATTTTGATCTCCCCACTTCAGATCTGCTGTATATTTCCATAAATCACATTAATTTATATAAATTTGAATATGTAGCACTCTTTTGAAATATATATTCCAACACATAAAAGGATTAATGGAAAATAATATAAGAGAGTTAACCCTCCCTCACTGAAAACTAGTTCAAAAATTAAAGCATTTTAAAGAGAAATTTAATATGGAATATAAAATGTAACCCCAAAAATTAAAATAAAAATTTGAAAAAGAAGAAAAGATAAAGAGAAATTTAGGGCTGGAATAAATGCATAATTAGAAGCAAACATGAAATATTCACTACAGAGAATTTATATATTATTTGAAATATCTATTAATCTAATGATGCATATAAATTAAATATTTTTGCATGAGTTGAGTTTGTAAAGTATTCTTTATTTCTTATTAAGCTTAGATATCTTTTAACTATTATCATATTAAAACACTTAAAAAGTACAAAATATAACATGATGATTTTTTGATATAATATTAAGCATTTATTTTCATTGTAAAGTTACTACAGTGAACATTATTTTCTCATTTGAGCTTCAGAATCTTAATAGTAGCCCAACAGTAAAAATAAAATATGCTACCATTTACTATAAAATATATTTAATACAGTGTGAAATCGAAGAATACTATTATCATTTTTTTCATGTTTTTCCTCTGAAAAAGTATCTAAACACATTGATTATGATCCAACAGAGACCTAGTCAAATATGGTACATATAAAGTACACTCTATATCTATAGTTTTCTCCGATAGGTCTAATATCTACCCATGCACATTTTGTTTTGTATCTGGGAGGGTGACTTATAAATGCTTCATGAAAAATCTTCCTTGTCGTTTTCCTTTCTGTTAAAGTCATCCTATGAGAGAAACTAGTGGTAGAAAATAGAATAGAAAGACAATCAGGTGATAGTGTATATTTTTTAACTCTGTCCCTGCAGAAGCTGCTGAGGTTTGACTGAAACTCTGCCACTGGATACATCTTGAGTCAGGGATCATTATACACATTATACACATAAATATTATTTAATGACTTATAATAACTTATAATAACACCTTCCCCTTGCTTCATTAGATGCAGGTACTACCTCTCTAAATAAATATATACACACGCACACATATATCTGCATATATACACACACACATATATCTGTGTTTTACACATACAAACACATATATATATGGTATGTCCTAGTGTTTCTGTAGATAGTACCTAAATTTCAATATCTATGAATTCCCACTTCAGTTTGTTTGTTATCACTTATCTGATAGAGTCCTAAATGATACAAAAAATTATTACTACTGACTTTATGAAGAGGTAATAAATCCTATCATTCCAACTAAATTTAAAACTAGGGGGAAAAAGGTTAAAACAACCATTTTGAGATTCTGGAGACCAACCAAGGTAGACAAAAATCAAGAAATGTTATCTTTCAAAACTTGCTAGAACTTTGATTACAGCAATGGAAACCTGTGATTGTACTGTCTTGGTATGCTCCTGTCCTCCATTCTCACCCTCAGTGGTAAATGAAGATAATTCCTTACCCACACAATACTAAAAATGGAACACAAATGCTTTGATACCAGATTGTCTATAGTCTATGGTGGTAGCATAAGGTTGTGATTTGGCAGCTAAAATAGCAAATTGTTAGGGTACAAATGGGTCAAATCTCATAGTTTGTTGGCATTTCACACCTGTGTTGGGACAACTGTCCACAAATACCAGATTTAACATATTGATCTTAGAAAGAATTTAGCTAAATAAGGGATACACATCCTTGACCAACAAAACCACATGAGGAGGGTATACTCACCAGAGTACAATAGAAAAAACTCAAGGAGAACTCGAGAACTGGATGAGCATTGAATATATCCATTAACTTAATCAGATAGATTAGTAGATAGTGGAAGGCTACGAGTATGACTCACACAGCTTTTTAACAAATCATTGATTAGCCATTAAATTATAGAGATACGGAGTCAAAAGTTCTGAAAGTGTGAAGGATTGAAATGTAGTCCAAGGGACACGGCCCACAGGGTCCCATGATTTGGAGAGCTTCCCTTGCATGTTGGATACCAGCACTGACCACATCAGAAGGGATGCTGAGGAAATTCATTTCCATACAACATATTTTGGGAAGAGAAAGAGGCCTCAGCATGCAGCCAGGAATACAGCCTGGGATGCAAACCTGAGACCTATATTCTTGTGTATAGCTGGCAGACCTAGGGAGAAGACAACTGAAGAGTGTAGGTATCTAGTGTAGAAAACAGGGCATTGAATTGTCCCCCATCCCCAGACTCTCCCAACATTAGTGCTGACCCTGTGCATACAGCATGCAGACTGCAGAGACATGGGTCTGGAAACCCAAGAGGATGCTGTCAGTGATGCCAAAAACAAGAGTGAGCACCCATACATACATTGTTTTCATTGGTAAATGGACACTGCTAGTCCCTCTCTCACCCACTTACTCAACAGTTAATATCAGTTATACCCAACATGCAGAATACAGAAAACCAAAACTGTCAAGTAAGGAAAATATTTTAAAATGTACCATCTGTTAGAAAAGTAAAAGCCCTACACCCTCTATGTTATATTAAGGAGACTTTGAAACACATAACAAATTGTAAAGCCATTAGAGAGGCAGACATAAAATGCAATACATGGCACCTTGAGTCTCAAGGGAATGTCATCACAAAAAGAGAAGAATGCTCCAGAATTCAACAACAAAGGCACAAAAAGTATTTTTTTCTTATCAGATACAGTGTTCAAAATATCCGTGATGCAGAAATATCAAAAATGTAAGAAAACAGAAAAGGTGACCAAAGATATACAAAAAGAAAAACAAACGAATGCCTTGAGAAATAAAATTAATGAACAGGAGATAGAAATTGAAGCTTTCAATTTAGATAGCTGTGAAAAGGCTTATGGAGATAACTGTCATTTTTCTTGCTTTTACTAAAAAGCTAATTTTTGGAAGTCCTAAATCCTCTTTTTGATGTGGCAACATGAGGAAATAGATTGTTTTAAGTGTAGTTTAATTTCTTAGGTCTCAAATGAGAAACTGTATATCATTTTCCCCCCCATTTGTCTCCAGCATTAATTTAGTTATCTATGGTAACATCTCTAAATTATACACACTTGAAAATGAATGTTTCTGTAAGATAAACTACCCAAGGAAATATTTGTTTATTTTAAACAAATTATAATTTAATTATATTATTTTCATAGTGCCCCATGTAAAGGAAACTTATTGCACTAATATTTTCATGGCGAATTAATACACTTTAAATTTACCATGTTGGGCCTCCCTGGTGGCGCAATGGGTTAAGCACAGCACTATGAACCTATCCAGAGCCACTGCAGCATGAGCAGTATACCCGGCCAGGAAGATTCCCACATGATGCTGCAGACCTCTCCTGCCTCACCTGCTGCTCCCCTCAGCAGTATATTTTGGTTGATCTGCCTGTTCTGCTCCCCATTCTGTCTCCGGTGAACCCTCTCACCATTCCACACTTCTGGCCTACACCCCAGCTTGTAGGCATAAATAAATAAATCTTAAAAAAAAAAAAAAACTCTCCTTCTTGATTATAGAAGATATTCATTATAAAATGCTATTTATGCTATTTATGAGCTATGGTTTATGCTAATTATGAGCTATGGTTTACAGGAAGGAGGCCTTTTAGTTAACAATGATTAAAATTATAAATACAATGAATTATGCCATAAAGGATGTAGGTGCAGATAACAGTCTGATACAGTCTGCTTGTCTAAATAGCCTCTATTGCAGTGAGTAAATTATCATGACAAAATTTTACATCCAGTTGATTATCACGGCTTAATTTAACAAGACCTTTCAACCCTTTCCATGCTTTTTTTTTTAAAGATTTATTTATTTTTGCATACAAGCTGGGGTTCAGGCCAGAGGTGTGGGACAGTGAGATAGTTCAGCAGAGATAGAGTGGGGAGCAGAACAGGCAGATCGACCAAAATACATTGCTGAAGGGAGCAGCAGGCCAGGCAAGCGAGGTCTGCTGTGTCATGTGGGTATCTCCCTGGCCGGGGATCCAACTTGCTTCACACTGCGGACACCTCCAAAGCACTGCGCTTAACCCGTTGCGCCACCAGGGATGCCCTTTCCATGCTTTTTGATGAAGTTATCAATTGAAGCTGAATTTCAGTATGTTCATAGAGTATGATCATGTGTAGAGCAGAGGTGTGGGGGTGGTGAGAGAATTCACCAGAGACAGAGTGGGGAGCAGTACAGGCAGACTGACAGAAGTACACTGCTGAGGGGAGGAGTGGGCAAGGCAGAAGAGGTCTGCTGCGCTATGTAGGAAGCTCCCTGGCCGGGGATTGAACTCGTGCTGCGGTGACTGCAGATTGCTTCATAGGCTGAGACTTAACCTGTTGTGCCACCAGGGAGGCCCTCCGCTTTGAATTTTTTTTTAACCTGTTGGTCTTTCAGAAGTGTGTTTTTCATTCTCCATGTATTAACACATTTCCCTCATTTCTTCGGAATGTTGTTTTCTAGTTTGATATCTTTATGGTCTGAAGATGCTGGAGATGATTTCAAACACTCTAGATTTTTTAATATTTGTTTTGATTTTTTTTTCTTTTTTTTGTCAGAATATGCTCTATTCTGGAGAATGCCATGTGCACTTGAGAAAAATGTGTATCCTGATTTTGGGGTGTACAATGCCCTCTATGAGGTCCGTGAACTCTAATTCTCTATTTAAGGCCATTATTTCCTTGTTTATTTTCTCTCTAGTTGATCTGTCCATTGGTGAGATTGTGGTATTGAAGGTCCCTGCCACAAATGTGTTTTTTCCAGTATTTGTTTTCAGAGTTGAAAATAGTTCCTTTATATATTTTCCTGGATAGTAAATGAGATTACCAATTATTTTCACATAAAATTAAATACAATCCAGATTATTTATACACAGACACACACACACACACACACACACACACAATGAAATACATGCATGATTTGACTTTCCAAATATTTCTCTATCTTACCTGCTGGTTTACAGGAAAGTTTCTGTTGATTTTTTTAATCTGCAATGATAAATAAATGATAAAAATGAGGAATAAAGACAAGGCACTAAAGATCAGCAAATGTCATGAGAACTTATTTTGACTAAATGAAAATCAATATATTGATATTTTATATTGTTATGCTAAAATCATTGTATGTCAAACAACAATTATAAATGTTTTTAAATGTTGGTATTAAAATTATCCCAAAATCATTTATGAAGCTTATTTAATGAATGTTATGATACCATTTCAAATGAAATTTGGACCAGAAACTAAAATGCAAGAAGAAAAAGTTTTGTTGATATTGAAAGATATTTTTCTTTAACAATTTTCTTATTTATGCAAAACCAGAAGCTTATGTTTCAACACAATGTTAAGTAACACTCTACTAAGAACATAGAAATTGTCTGTAGATTTTTCCTTTTTTTTAAGATTTATTTAAGTGTACACGAGCTGGGGTGTAGACAAGATGTAGGGAGGTGAGAGGATTCACCAGAGACAGAGTGGGGAGCAGAACAGGGAGACTGACTGAAATACACTGCTGAAGGGAGCAGTAGGTGAGACAGGAGAGGTCTCCTGTGTCATTTGGAAGCTCCCTGGCTGGGGATCTAACTCATGCTGCAGTAGGGGATAGCTTCAAAGTGCTGAAACTTAACCCCTTGCACAACCAGGGAGGCCCGAGGCCCGCTTTTTTTTTTTTTTTTAACTGTGAAACCATTTTTGTTTGACTTGCTTTAAGACAGACAACTGAGAAAATTAACTAGTAAAACATGTAAGAATATTATATACTTCCAGTCAGAACATCAAATAAAGTATTTACTTTAAGACAATTTAATGAGTGACATTTTATGAGAATCTAAAATAAATCTTTAGACAGAGAATGTCCTCTGTGATATGCCATGTGATCTCACTTTAAAACCCAAAAGACAATGAACATCAGGTTTAAATAAGTGAACTTACACAATATAAAATCTTTGTCAATGGGATTTTTACTAATTAAAACAAATTATTTTCCATTAGTTTTTTAGAGAAACATATATTCTCTCTGTATGGTATAACTTTAAACCACATAAACGTTGTTTTAATTTATATGTTTATTGAGTTTTTTCCCTTTAATTTTAGTTCCTTTTATTTTACTGTTAAATATGAAAGTAACATGAAATTTAATGAGTCTGGTAAACAAAGCTGGAGAATCATCAAATACTTCATTTACAAGAAAATTTCTTCCTGAAAATAAATTTATCATTTAAATTATAAAAGACGAGAGAATTTGAGAAGTTACAACAGACATTTCTGAAATTGAGAGGAGTATAAGAAATTATGAACATCTGTATGTAGTAAGTTGAATAACCTATAAAAGGACAAATTCCTAGAAATATTCGACCTTTGAAATTGAATCAGGAAGAAACAGAAAACAAGAACAGACAAATTACAAGGGAATTGAAAAAAAAATTACCAAAAAGAAAAGTCCAGGAGGACCAGATGATTTCACTAATGAGTTCAATCAAACATTCAAAGATGTTCCAATACCTACCCTCAGGTATTTTTGTTTGTTTGTTTGTTTGTTTGAGAGGATATACTTGCAAACACATTTTTATGAGGTTATCATTGCCCTGATGCCAGAAACAGAGCCTAAGAAATGGATTGTATGCTAAACATTTATTGAGGAGGATGTTCAATCCAAAGTAAGCAAGGATGAAAAAAAAAAAAAAGATAGGTAGACAGATTGGCTGAAAGCAAATAAGTGGTAAGTTTCCTGATTCAGTGACTGACCAGACTTATCAATAACACACTGTCCATTATTTAGCCAAATTTGAATATGTAAAGAACCCTAAGCAATCACTGCCTTAAAACTGTTCATTTATTGAGAAAAGGTAAGTAATTTGTTAACAAGCTTCTTTGACCCATTTTACACTGGACTATGTATATCCCCTGGGTATACATTGCCAGGTCTGGGCACAGTTGGTGGGACAAGTGTGATCAGTTCCTGACACTATGGGTATGATGAGGCCTAGTTGAGAACAGTGTTAGACACTGTTGTGGGTGTTGTAGGGTGTTAGCTGCATGCCTGTAGCTGTGGGTCTGCTGGAACATTAGGAGCTGGGAATGCTCTTACAAGGAAGAAAGGGAAAAGAATGACATGTTGTTATATACATGTGGAATATACAGAAAGAAAACAAATGGGGTCAAGCAGGCAGAGACAATGACATATAAATGTGTTCAGTAAAATTGCCCCATTTGATTATAATTGCTAAATTTTGTTGACATCAAAGCTGATGTTTTGGTTTATGAAAATGAACATCTCCTGATACTATTATTTAAAAATTTGTTTGACATTGGTTGTTTTCCAAAAGACAAAGCAGGTTATTTTATTGAAATTCCCCCAGATCTAAAATTCTAAACTAAACTCTAATTGTGTAAATAGCAAAAAAAGTTTGTCAAAATCATGCATATACTACCATACTCAAACTCGCCCTCGTTTTTCTTCTGACTTAAATTACTGATTCTGCAATTGTCAAATTTCACTCTCTGTAATCCATTTTTATTCAGCACCTGCATGTCTGACATTCATATTTTGGTGTATGAGGAAAAACAATGAAGAAAACAACACTAACACTAAGAAGTACATCTAAGGACACAGAAATGTCAGCAGCTATAAAAAAGAAAATAAAAATCTGCGTAAGCAACACCATGCCTGTCAGAATCACACTCTGCAACCTCTGATCACAGTTTTAGTTCATTTTTGGTAAATATCCTCTAGGCTAGGCTTTATCATGACTTTCAATTCACCTACAAGCTTTGTTGAGACTTTTCAATGTGGCAGACATAATAGAAGCTTTTCCTTTAACTTTTCACAACCAACATTTTCACGGAAAGATATTTCATTTCTTTGAACCAACAAGTGCTTGCCATTGAACAAAGCAGCCCTCTATGGATTAAATATATGATTTCCTTTTTTTTTTCAATTTTGCCTTTAAGACTACAGAATATAGAAAGATGGGTGAAATACCTCCTGAGTAGACTGAAACAAATGATAAAAAGTGTGTGTGCCTGTCTGTGTCTGTGTAATCTGAAGGATTCATTCCACGAAAATCACAGGGGGCATCTGTTATCCATGTATTTTCTGTCTGATTAACATATTTGGGGATTAAGCAATGCAGTGGATATTGTTAATTACCTGTCACGTAATTGTTGGCAATTTTCTTTTCTCAGTTATATCCCATATGTGAGAAAAGGTAGAGACTTATCATCTTCACCAACCAAGCCAACCCCCTGAAATCATCACAGTACTGAGTTTAAGAGAATGAGAAGTAACCATGATGTCACTAAAAAGTTCCTAGAAAAATTTCTATTAGTTTGATAAAAGGAGAAAGATGTAGATATGGTGATATTCATCTTTCTTCACCTACTTACCTATTCTAAACTCTTAAGTGTTTAGAACTGTTGCTGCCTTTCTGTGAACAGCAGGTGGCAAAATAATGTAAAAGCCAATATGATAATGGTGGTGGAGGGAAAATATGTATATTGATAGCAAATGGTTTTGTGATGACTTCCTCAAACTTTTGAAACAAAGTCAATAAATGCCACCATCAAAATTCTTGTCAGTGACAAAAGCCAACTATTCCATTGACACTTAGAGTTTCTCTCCCTCTTTAATTAATGCAATATCGCATTATGATAGTATATGTATATATGTAAATCAGCAGTGTATATGTTACATTGAGTTTATGATGAGTTGCTTCTATTTGTCATTAAATGCATTTTCAATTTATATAAACATACAACATAATATTTTTCATGACATAAGCATACAAAATAGAGTTTATTCTCTTTCACATACATTTCAAGTAACAAATTTCATTCCAATAAAGGAAATTCATGAATAGGTTAGCTATGAAAGAATTTAGAACTGAAGATACAATTTCTTTATGTTAGTAGTAACTTTAGTGAAAATGTTGGATAAAATGCTCTCTGCTTATCAATTGGGATTTATTTTATTGTCGTAATAAAGAATGGTAAGAAAGGTTGGATTCATTAAACCCTAGTTGCAAATGAACTTTCTCCTCCATCTCTTTTATTTTTAATTTATTATTATTTTTATTTTTTGGACCTTGTTAGTGTTTTAATTGTACAGGATTTCCATCCTCAGTTGTAGTCATCGTAGCTCTCATTGTTGTCCCCCACCAAAGCACCCAGAGTCCTCCACCATAATCCTTTGTGTTCTCGCCATCCCCACTCCCACGTTTTCCCCTTTGGTTGCTTCAGATTATAGTCAGCTTTCAAGGGCTGGCTTTTACTCTGTCTTTGACCCTTTGTTTGGTTTCACTATATTACACATATAAGTGAATGCCAACAGGTATTCGTTTTTCTCTTTCTGGTTTATTTCACCCTGCAGAATCCCTCTCTCTCCCTTTCAAAGTTGAGGGAGTTGAGGTATAGAATTTTTGGGCTAGCCACGTCAGAGCTGCCTAATAGTCTAATCACTAACAGATTTATTTGAACTCAGTTCCTTCAACATTCTGATTTCCAAACAACTGTCTTTCAGAAACTCAAATAGCTATTTGAAAACTAAGTTGTGCAACCTCACATGCAATAAACAAATTGATTCTACTCTTATTCACGGTTTATAGAGTGAATCATTAAATTTAGAATGCAACTGGAGAGAAGAAAATGGAAAATATTGCAACATTATTTATAGGTCAGTCCATTTAAAGTTCCTTCTTCATTTAATCTGATGCTTGTTTTTGAGCAGGTATATGGAACCAAACTCTCACAACTAGTAGGCAGAGAAGTTAGACTTCATACCAAGTCTGATGAGACCAAAGTGCTTGCTCTGTTCAGACTACAAAAATATCTCTGCAAAAGCATCAATCTCAGTTTCCTTTGATCAAATAATGGAATGCTTTGAAACTGTACTTCTTCCTAGTGTCAGTTCTAGGATGTACAAAACATTAAGAGAACTACTAGCCTGAACATCTGATGATGTTAAAATAACTTTTCTGGCTACACTCAATCTTTGTCATTTTGTTCTCTAAAATTATCAACCATATTAACTGTCTCAATAATGCATCCATTGTATATTCACTGAAGTAGATCTAACTTTAGATTGTATTATTATTGTATTAATAACTTTTCAACATTAATTTAGCGCTACATACTACTTTTGTGTGAAAACTGATTACATGACCAAAAGGCCTTCTGATTAGAATATAATCATAGGGAAATAAAATGACAAATAACTTTTATTATAATACCACAACAATATCATAAAAGAGTGTGGATATCCCAGATTCTAAAACTATACAGATGCAGTTTCTGTTTTCATAAGTTTCATGGTAGGCACTTACCACAGATATTTCATATTTATAAAACAAACAATAAGTTGGGCTTATCCTTCTTTGTGTTTCAAGAGGATGGAGACATTTATATCTTCCCTGATTTTTAAAATCATCAATTTTTGATAACCCTTTTTAAGCTCTCATTCCCCTTTTTATTAGCACATGTCCTATATACACTCTTCAATGCAAAACACTGACTTCTCTATAGCATCGGAGATGTGGTATGAAATAATTAGGTTTGGCTTACTCTGGTTTCAGGAGATAATTCATGTGGGGAGGACACTTGTCCCAGTCCCTCTAAAGGTGCTAGACACAAAGCCTGAATGATGTCTTTCTTGACTCAAGCATCAACTAGGTTTTCCCAAAGGAATTTTTGATAGACAAACAATAGGACTACAAAAGACATTGGTTTTATCCTAAGTGTATACATAGCTGTTGTTAGATTTAATAAAGACATTACAGTGAACATTTTTGTTGACATTCAAAGCAAAATAAATAATTGAAAGTAAACAGATCAAAGCAATTGGCAGAGGCAATGGGCATCTTTTAATTGTTCTTTTGTCAGTGTAGCCCCGGAAAGAACTTTAGTCTCCCTGGTAGTTCCCTCAACTTCCTTTCTACCCTTTAAATATGTCTAGCTGAAAGAACTTAAAAGACAATTCTCTAAAGAAGAAATGCAAATGGCAAACAGGCATATGAAAAAATGTTCACCATCCCTCATAATTGGGATATGCAAATAAAAACCACAATGAGATACCACCTTACACCAACAAGAATGGCACGCATTAAAAAAAAAAAAAAAAAAAACAGAAAACAACAAATGTTGGCGAGGATATGGAGAGAAAGGAATGCTCCTACATTGTTGGTGGGACTTCAAATTGGTTCAACCTCTATGGAAAGTGGTATGGTGGTTTCTCAGACAACTAAAAATTGAGCTTCCATTCGACCCAGAAATTCCACTCCTAGGGATCTGCCCAAAGGACACAAAAACATTAATCCAAAAGGTCACATCCACACCTATGTTTATTGCAGCACTGTTCACAATAGCTAAGGCATGGAAACAACCCAAATGCCCAAACATTCATGACTAGATCAAGAAGATGTGGTACATGTATGCAATGGAGTACTATTCAGCGATAAAAAATGATAAACTAATGCAATTCTCAGCAACATGGATGGACATAGAAGGGATCATGCTCAGTGAAGTAAGCCAGAAGGAAAAGAAAAATATTGAATGGTATCACTTATAGGAGGACTATAAGAGAGCCAAATGAGAAATCAGCAGGAGAAAATAGCACACAAAACATGAACAAAAGCAAAAACTAGCAGGCAACTGCAAAAAAGACATTCTACAGGGGAAGGGGAGGAAGAGAGACCAAAATATAGAAAAGAGCACAAGGGGTGACGTCACCAACATGGTGACAGACGCTAGAATGAGGCTCTCTCATAAAAAAAAAACTATTTATAGAGAGAAATATCCCTAAATTTGGGATCTGACCTGAGGAGAACAAGATGCACTACACAAACCAATCACCCCCGCTGGTGTTTTTGACACTGAAAGAAGCAGAAGAGTTGGAGTAAGGAGAAGGAAAAAGTCACCGACCCCTCCCAGAGAGACAACAAAGAAACATGGGCGAATGGGCTTCCTCAAGCTTTGCCCAGTACCAGGCTTGAGACTGAAGTGGGGTGGAAAACTCCAGCCCACCAGTGGGGTACGCAACCCCTCACTCATCCTTATGCAGCTGCACCCAAGTCCAAGAAAAGGAGGCTGTCGCCGCAGCCCCTCCCCCACCTACAGTGCAGCTGTAGCTTGGTCTGGGGAAGAGGCAGCAGCCCAGGAGAATTTCCAGCTGCCAGTCATGTGGCTCCTTCCCCACCTGCAGCGCGCCTGTAGCTTGGCCCCTGAAGAGTTGCCGCAGCCCCTCCCCCACCCATGAGAGGCCAGGGCGGGCGGGGTGGGGTGGCTTTGGGACCTAGGTTCCAGCTGGAACTATCTCAAACCCTACCCTCCTCCACGAAGTCACTGCACCTTGGCCCAGGGGAGGGCAGAAGAAGGGAAACCCCAACTGGTTGCAACCACTGCCCAGCAGCCCCATGGCCCCTCCCCCACCCCCAAGTGTCTAAACAATAGCCTCTGAGAAGCCAGAGAGAGCCTAATGATGAGCGGCTGCCACCCACAGCCCCCCTTGTGAAGTGGCCACCCTAGCAGTGGAGAAAAGCAGAGAAAAACTGGATTGCTACTTGCAAAAAAATGAAACTTGACTACTACCTCACACCATGCACAAAGACCAACTCAAAATGGATGAAAGACCTGAATATAAGACCTGAAACCCTAAAATTCATAGATGAAAATATAGGCAAAACTCTACATGCTACACATCTCAGCAAAATCTTTCAAGACACACCCCCTGAAGCAAAGGAAGTGAAGGAAAAGATAAACAGCTGGGATTACATCAAAATAAAAAGCTTCTGTATAGCAGAGACAGTATCCAAAAGAAACAGGCACCCTACTAATTGGGAGAAAATCTTTGCACACAATACAACTGATAAAGGACTGATAACAAAAATCTACAAGAAGCTCACACAACTCAACAAAAAGAAAGTCAACAATCCAGTAAAAAAATGGGCAGAAGAGCTAAAAAGACACCTCCCCAAAGAAGAAAAGCAATAGCCAACAGGAATATGAAAAAATGTTCAATATCACTCATAATCAAGGAAATGCAAATCAAAACCACAATGAGATACCACCTCACGCCAGTGAGAATGGCGCACATTAAAAAAACAGGCAGGGGGCCTCCTGGGTGGCACAGCGGTTGAGCACTGCGCTGTGGAACTGTCGGCAGCAGCGACACAAGTTCGACGCCCGGCCTGGGAGAATCCTACATGGTGCCGCAGACCTCTCCTGCCTCGCCCGCTGCTCCTCTCAGCAGTGTACTTCTGATCTGACTGTTCTGCTCCCCACTCTGTCTCTGGTGAACCCTCTCGCCGCCCCACGCCTCTGGCCTGTACCCCAGCTTGTGTATATAAATAATAATAAAAAAAAAAAAAACAGGCAGCAACAAATGCTGGCAAGGGTATGGAGAAAAAGGAACTCTTCTACATAGCTGGTGAGAATGCAAACTGGTCCAACCACTATGGAAAGCTGTATGGCAATTCCTCAAACTGCTAAAAATGGAGCTTCCATATGACCCAGCAACACCACTTTTGGGAATCTACCCAAAGGACACAAAAACACTAATCCAAAAGGGTACATGCACCTGTATGTTTATTGCAGCACTGTTTACAATAGCTAAGATATGGAAACAACCCAGATGCCCAAAAATAGATGATTGGATCAAGAAGATGTGGTACATAAACACAATGGAATACTATTCAGCATTCAAACAAGATAAACACATGCAATTCACAGCAACATGGATGGAACTAGAAGGGATTATGCTCAGCAAAATAAGACAGAAAGAGAAAAATACAGAATGGTTTCACTTATAACAGGAATATAGGGGAACCAAACAAGAGAGAGACACCCAGTGAGGGAGGGGAAGGATCAGGGCTCAAAATGGGGTAGAAAAGAGCACAAGGGATTATGGTGATGGGTCGCAGGTGAATCAGTGGTGAGAAACCTATGGCAGATACACAATAATATAACGGATATAAATTTAATAAAAATAAATATGTCTAACTGAATTCTAAGATGATAAAGGAAAATCAATAATGCTTTCCCGAAATTCAACATTATTTTAGTTCAAATATTTTTACATATTTATATTTAGTTAGCACATGCTACATGTATATTTTAACTTATTCATTAATGTAAATGTTCATGATATTTGTTAATGGAGTGTACTTGTGGAAGTATCAATGAACCTACAAAATGGGTTAAAATTCTCAGAATAAAGTGTTTAATCCAAAATAATTTTCATGATAGATATGAAGTGTCTCATTCTTAATGAAAATGTAGCAGGTAATGCAAAAGTATATATATATATATATATATATATATATATATATATATATATATATATATATAATTTAGCAAAGCTAAATCCATGGTCAGACACAACATGAAGCATTACTTACATTGTGCTTTGTCAGATTTGAAATATTAGTTGCTATTGCTTGAAGCCAGTCAATGCAGTCTTCAGCTGAGAGGCACTGAATTATCCCACTGCAGACTCCATCCACAGCAATTACTTGAAAAGCATTCTGCCTATGATAATGTCAGAATAAATTAGATCAAAACCCATGTCATTTACTTATTTGCAACTTGAAATAGTATCAGTTGAAAGTTCTTTCAAAACAGTATGGATATAACTTCAAATTATTTGCTTATTTCCCTTTAAAAGCAGAAAAAAACTGCTTTTATTTTAATTTTTAATTGTGCTGTTTTTCATTGAAGCAACATTGGCTTACAATAACATATATGATTTAGATATATTTAAAGTTAGAGGTTCACACATTTTCTGAGGCATGTTACCACACTATGCTCTGTCACCAAAACACCCATAATCCTCTGACATAGTCAGCTGGGTACCCTGCCTCCCATTAAACCCTTATTCTCTACCCTAAACTTCTGGTAGACTTACTTCTGAAGTTCCATTTCCAGGGTTTATTTTGGTTAATTTTAACTTTTTTTTTACATTGTTTCTTTATATTCCACATCTGAGAGAAATAATTTAGTACTTGTTTGTGCCCTTCCGAATAAATTCCATTTAGCATAATCCCCTCCAGTTCCATTCATGTCACAAATGGCAAGATTAAATGTGAATATTTCTATTTTTAAATGGAACATTAAAGATGAACTTTGCATATGTTTTATTTTTTAAATGTATTTTATTATCTTACCTCATTGTTCATTTTTGTACAGTAATTGATTTCTCTCCTCAGCTGTAGTTTCCCCACTACCATATCTAACCCATGAACTATCACCATATTCCCTTGCATTCTTTCCTCTTCTGTTTTGAATCACATTCCCTTTCTGTGTGCCTCAGATCTATGGTCAGTTTGCTAGTTTTATCTTTTTCTTTACCTTTGTTTGATTTCTCTATATTTTTCATACAAATGAAACCATCCGATATGTACCTTTTTTTATGACTTATTTTGGCTAGCATAATCCATCCACATTGGCATAAATGGCATGAGTTTGTTTGCGTTTTTTTTTTTTTTTTTTTGCTGAGTATTATTCCATTGGGTAAATTTACCACAATTTTTTGATCCATTTGTCTATTTTGGGTAATTTGGGTTGTTTCCATATCTTGGCTGTAGTAAACAGTGCTGCAATAAACACAGGAATGCATGTTTCCTTTCAAATTAGGTTTTTCGTGTCCTTTGGTGGATTCCTATAAATGGAATCAGTGGATCATGTGGTAGATCCATTTTTAGTGTTCTGAGAAATCTCCACATAGCTTTCCACAGTGGCTGGTCAGTTGACATCCCCACCAAGAATAAGAATGTTTCCTTATTGCCATATCCTCTCCAGCATTTGCTGTTTCCAACATTTTTGAAATATAGGCCATTTCACTGGTGTGAAGTGGTATCTCATTGCGGTTTTGATTTGCATTTCACTGATAATGAAATGAATGATGTTGAAAATTTTTTCACATGGCCATTTGCATTTCTACTTTGGAGAATGTCTTTTTATTTCTGCTGCCTTTTTTTTTTTTTTTTTTACTCTTTGGAGTATTTGCATTGTTATTGTTGAATTGGATAAATTCAACAATTATCAAAATAGCCACCCTAAATAAAGACATTTACAGATTCAGTACAATTCCAATAAAAATCTTAATAGCATTCTTCAAAGAAATGGAACAAATTGAAATTCATATGGAATCACACACACACATACACACACTCACACACATACATACAACAAATAATGAAAGATCTCCTGACTAAAAGAGGAGGAATGGAAGTATTACGCTTTCAGACTTCAAACAATATTACAAATTTATTGTAGTAAAAACATCATGGTATTGGAACAAAAACAGAGATACTGACCAATGGTATTGAATTGAAAGCCCAGAAATAAAACCACACATATAAGTCAACTAATCAATGACAAAGGAGTAAAGACTATATACTGGGACAAGGAAAGCCTCTTCAATAAATGATGTTGAGAAAACTGCACTATAACGAGCAAAAGAATGAAGCTAGGCTACTATCTCACACCATACAGAAAAAAAATCAACTCAAAATAGATAAAATACTTTAATGTAAGAACTGACACCATAAAATAAGACAGGCAAAACATTCCATGGCATAAATCTCAGAAATATCTTTGCAAATTCTTTTCCAGAGCAAGGAAAACAAGGAAGATAAACAGCTGGGACTACATTAAACTAAACCCTTCTGTACAGCAAAAGAGAAAGCAATCAAAATTAAAAGACATTCTACTTAATAGGAGAAAATATGTCCACAGAATATGATGGATAAGGGATTGATAGCAAAGATCAACAACATAAAATTTTGAATTATCAGAAAGTTTTTTGAGAGTCAGAAACAAAAGTAGAGAACCTTTGACATTTAAAATCTTTGACATTTAAAATGGAAGAATACTAAGATATTTTGGAAAAATTATTTCCCCATTTTACCATAATATTATACATAGAAGTTTACCTATTATTTTGGTTACTGACTCCCCTTGATATTGTTCCATGTATTTTATGATTTACAATGGCATGAAAAACATAAATAATAAAAATTAAAATAGAATATTAGGTCATGAATTGCAGATCTTCTCAAACATCTTTTAAGGTAAAAGTTTTCTTTTTTTTTTCTTTTTTTTAAGATTTATTTATTTATACATATAAGCTGGGGTACAGACCAGAGGCGTGGGGTGGCGAAAGGCTTCACCAGAGACAGACTGGGGAGCAGAACAAGCAGATCAGAAACACACTGCTGAGGGGAGCAGCGGGCGAGGCAGGAGAGGTCTGCTGCACCATGTGGGATTCTCCCGGACTGGGCATCGAACTCGCATCGCTGCCACCGACAGCTCCACAGCGCAGCGCTCAACCACTGCGCCACCAGGGAGGCCGAAGGTAAAAGTTTTCTATTGACTCTCTAGGTCTAAATTTTCATACCCTAATCTTACATAAATGATGAGCATTTCAATAACAACAAAACTTTTTCATAAAATGCAATGTCCAGTCTGAATATTTAGGAACTTTTATTGATTTGTTGCTGCTGTTCTTGTTAGAAAAAGTTAGGGATCTTACTTTTACAAACCTGTAGTCATCACTCTGGATAATTAAGTGTTGTTTTATAAAAGTCTGTCTATGATTGTTAAGCCTGTGACAAAACTTTCTTGATATCAAATTTCAGAAATAATAAAGTTTTTGATGGGTAAAAGGAAAATAGAAAAAGTTAAAAAGATGCCATACTAAATTGTTTACAAAAGTGTTATAGGATTTAAAGAAGCTCTCTACAACTTTAATGATTTACTTTTCTCATGGTCATCATGTTTCCCACCACTAAGGTGTCCCAGAGTTATATAAGATATTTTAAATAGTCAGACAGAAGCTCAACCACCCATGGAAAATGAGAACTAATTTGAGTTTAGCAATACGAATTTCCTTCCTCTCTTTAATTATCATGACCATTGCTTCATGTGCCATAAATTCAAGCATATCTTAATTATATTTTTCCTCTGCTTTAAATGACTACTGGTAGTTTGATATTTTAGGTGATTAAAATTGATACACTTAAACCAAAACTGTAACATATATAATTCTATATGTGATATAGTTCCTACATAGAATAAATCTAAGTGACTAATCTTTTATGATCCTAGACATATGTTAATATATATCATATTTTACATTGTTTCTAACTTTTCATGTTAAATTGAAGGAAACCTGTTCAAGCAAAATTATTGAACAGATGATTGTTTGCCTATGACCTGCTGCACAATAGATCAATTATAAAGATTAGAGTCTACATCATATCTCTTCCTTTATTAGTGAATTAATGAGACTATTGGCAAATTAGTTCACTTAGTTGTCATTGAACTTCCCCAGAAGAAAAATGAGAATAATTCTGTAGATTTAACAAATATTTATGGAATAACTGGTAGGAATCCAATTTTTTTGATTACTGAATCTCCATGAATAATTTCCCCCAAATAATCCATTAATACATATTCTTGTTTGTGATATTTGAGTGTTTAGTGAGAATGTTGCCAAATGGGCTATTGCTTCATTGAGCACGTAGGAAGAACTGAGTGATTTTTATTTTATTTGTAGCTTTTAGAAAATGTAATTATTTGAGTCTAGATAATCAGTAATTATAAAGAAAACTTTCTTGTTTCATCTTTTTTGATTGTATATTTTCTTATTATTTAATGTTGTGAGACATTAAACTTTAACATTTATAGTAGTCTTATGAATACCCAGATTAAATTATGATTTATTTTTCACTAATTAATTTTAATATGAATTATTTTATTTATTTTTATTAATTTATGTAGTTAGTACCTCAATTAAGTAGTACTATATGTATGCCTCCATGAGATATTATCACCTACTCTACCCACCACCAAATCACCCATATTTCACTATTATAATCAATTAAGCTTCTTTTCCTCTTTTATCTTATCCTTCTCCCAAACCATCTCCCCTCCTGATGACACATAATAAAATATATTTGCAGAAAAGGATTCCATAATTAATAGATATCTGAAGCTATGAGTGTGATTATTTTTTAAATTGTACAATCAAACTTTTCATATTTTTCTAAGGATTTTCGATCACTGATGTGGCAATAAAATTCATTTTGAAGTGTTGCTGAATTTCAAAATAGATTTACTTTTCTAAAATTCAAATTTTACATTTTTTGTATGAAAATATACTATTTACTATTAAACTCATAAACATTTTTCAATATAAATTATGTGTGTAGAAAACTATGCATACATTTCTGATTTAACACAGTTGATGATTTATGTTTGATTCACTGTTGATTTTCTTCCACATGTAGGAAGCTGTTAAATTTGTGAGGGATGAATAGGGGAAGGCCAAATATGAAAGCATTCAAACATAAAGAGAACAATTTTTTAAAAGATTTATTTATTTATGCATTCAAGAGCTGGGGTGTAGGCCAGAAGTTGGGGGGTGGTGAGAGGATTCACCAGAAACAGAGTGGGGAACAGAACAGGTGGAATGACTGAAATACACTGCTTAGAGGAGCAGCAGGCGAGACAGGAGAGGTCAGCTACACCATATGTGTGTGGGTCAGTGCGCTGGCCAGGAATTGAACTCCTGCTTTAGAGGCTGTGGATAGCTTCATAGTGCTGCTTACAACACAAGGGAAAACCAAGAGAAAGATTTACAGAGACTGAATTAAAAATGTTTGGAGAGGCTGGACTGCCATATTAATGATTAAGTAAATGGGAGAGCAGTGTGAAAAAGAAGGCAGGCTCCCATGGGGAGGTATTTATATGTCCTATAAGGGATTTAAAGTTTGTGGGCGAACTGCTGCTGAACTGAACATAGAGGACTCTGCAGCCAGATGTGTATGAACAGAGAAGGCCTGTTAGAGGGTTGTAAAATCAGTAAAATATAATATTATAAGTAAGTGAAACAACTATGTACTAGGGAGAGTATAAAAGGAAACAGCTCAGGGGAGGGCAGGTTAAGCATTAAAAAAGATGTGATTGAATGACTGCTTTTCTCATGGAATAGTGGATATAAGGAGAGGGTAGGATCAAAATACTCCAGGTTTTACGTCTGACTGGCTGAATGGCTAGATGGGGAAGGGCAGTTAAGTCATTCTAATGTTGCAAAATGATTTGGTGTGGAAAAAAACCCACACATTTGGTGGATAGAAGCATCAGAAATGGTGTTCTATGTGAAAGTAAATGAGAGACACACAGGAAGAAATCATAGGTTTTTCCAATACAATATACTCAAAGGTAGTTGTTCTTTTTGTACTGTCAATATTCATCTTATAACAGTGTATTTTCAATCCATATTCACCTGAAATATTACTCTACTCAAAGTCATCGAATATTAAATTAGCAGTGTTTCTTAGTCCTTTCAGTATTTTATTTCTATAATTGACATGATCAGCCATTTTCTCATAGCATCTTAATTCTTTCTTCATATATTTACTTCTTTTTTATTTTGAATATTCATTGACTCAACTGTCCTCACCAGGTCCCCTAAATAAATATTCTTATAAGTCCTCCCCTTTAATGATCAAACCATATTTTTCATTATGCGTCAGTTATTTATCCTTTATTTTTCCCTCCTTACCGATTCTACCACTACCGGCTTGCAAGTTTCTCTAGGGAGAGAAGGAAATACAATGTCTCCCTCTTAAAGACATTAAATCAATATTTATTGAATGAATTTGTGAGCTATATATAAGGTCTTAAACCTGAATTTCTATGTAGTGCACTCTGAATAATGTTACTTATAACTACTTGTTTCCATAATATTTATTGATTGAGATGAATTCAATTGCTAAAACTAATTGTTATGTTGAGAGGCTATAAAAAGTGATAGTCATATGGATTCATCCAATGTATTTTCTCAAAATTTCTTTGGTTAAACATTTCTACATCATTGATTTGCATTTTTAAAAGGATAAACAAAACTTTAGAATTTAAATATATACTTTAAAAAAATATAGCTCTAGTGAACATTAAAAAAGCTTTTAAAGCAGAAGAAAAATAGGTGGTGGTGGGGGAATAAAGCAGAAGAAAAATAGAATTACAGAAAGGAATACAGAGAAACAGATTAATGTAAGGTACATTTGAATGATAATACAAAATAATTTTTCTTGAGAAATTTTAAATATATAAGTAAAATTTTATAAAACATATGTTAAAAGACAGGAAAGGGATATAGGAGTTATGTAAAGTATTTTCAGCTTCTAGCATCTTCAAAAGAAGTAAAATTTAAAAAAAATGTTTTAAATTCTAATAAATCATATACATATGGAAGTATGGTCTGAATATGCGTCGCCTCCAAATTCATATATCAAAAACTTAATGTCAGATTGAATTTATTAATTAGTGGGGCCTTTGAGAGATATTTAAGTGACTAATACTTTATAAGAAGAGACTTTAGATAGCTTCATTAGCCCCATGTTCCAAGTGAAGACACAGAGATAAGGTAGAGCTATGAACCAAGATGATGCTTCTCTACTGAAAATTATATTATACTGTTGTTTTGAACTTGAACTTCAAGCAACCAGATCTGTAAGAAACACATTTTTACCTTTTTGTCAAGAGCCTGTGGTATTTTGTTATAACTAAATGCATAAAGGAATACATACATACATATGTATTATGCATTATACATATATGTATATATAAAAATGTACTATTTAAAATAAAGTGATTAGTAAAAAATAAATAGAAAAAAAAGTGTGTGGAAATAAAGGTCTTTCTTCTTATATATGCACATATACACAAATATATGCAATCACAACAGTAAAAAAAAAGCCAGTTACAAAATGTTCAAAATTAATAATAATATTTTTCATCAAAGAGATTTTCATGTGACAAATAAGCACATGAAAAATACTCACCATCGTTAAGGTATATAAATTTAGGTTTCAAAGATATATTATTATATACCAATCAGAATGATAAAATAAAATACTATACTGTTTTTTACAGAAAAGTGTTTGTGCCCCTAGAATTTCCACAAGAACAAATAAATTAAACCAAGCAATTTAAGGAACTGAACCAATTTGTAATAATATATATAATGAAGGGCTTCAACAAACTCAGTACATAGTACCTTGTATATAATAAATCAATAAAATTTACAACTCCTAGCATAACTGACCAAGACAAAAAGAGAAAAATAAAGTTCAGAGAATGAATTCTTATACTTACTGCAAAAGATAATATGAAAACATTATAAATTGCATGAAAATTTTGTCATTTAAATGAACTATACAATTATCCTGGATGGTGGACAACATATTAAAACTGATACAAGAAGATATTAAATACCCTGAATACATTTCGGTAAGTTAGGACTAGCGTGAGGGCTTCAATTTTTTTTGCTAGATCCAAAAGTGTTTTGCTGTTTCACATTATGCTGCTGTAGTTCTTTTTCTGACTATAATAAATGTGCTGGAATATAAGGGAGGCAATGTTAAAAATTTGACTATAGATCTCTTTTCAATCATCAAGAAATTAGAATTCACTAACATGAACTCACCGACTCAAATCTGTCCCAGGTACATACTGAGAGAAGCGTGAATGAAGCAGAGGAATCAGCCTAAGGTCGCACCATCGCTTTTCCCATCTCAGACCTGGTGATGTTGGCCATGAAGAACACGATAATGTATCCTGCAATGATGTAAATATTCAGTATTGTTATTTTTTTTTCTTTCTGTGTTTTGAGTGTCTGTGTCAAAAAGCATACATATTTGGGGATTTTTTTTTCCTACTTCAATAATCAAAAGTCATTATGTAAACACCACAAGAAAAAGAATCATATTTATTGACAATGAAATTGTATTTTTTAACTTCTCTCGGAATTGATTTTTACGAGAATGTGCAAAGGACTCATTGAGAATAAGAATGGCAGAGAAAATATATGATAATTATACAGTGGGAGAAGAAAGAAAAAATTTGAAAGTGAAACATAATTGAATTCATTTGAAGATGGAGAGATTGACCAAATACAAACTTCAATGTACTAGTAAGTAATAAAAAATAAATAAGTTGCAGTTTCTTGTAAATATGTTTGCATAGAATATGCTTATGAAACAGCTTTTGAAAACCAGCAAAGGAAATATTTGTTTTTTGTTTTAATTTCATGTTTATAAAATGTCTGCATTTTCATATATTCTTTTAATATCACATTTTGTGAAAAACTGCAGGTTTAAAATTATAAGAATTTTAAGATTCATGAGGCTTTCATTATTACTATTATTATGTATAGAAAAGACATTCCTTTGAATAAGATTTGAGTTTGTTTTTTTTTTAACCTCGTGTTGTTTCATGCTTTCTTTGTATCAATTTCACTGTTGAATTTTCTTCCTGGCAGTAGTATATGAAATATTTCTTCCCAGTACATGTTGATATTTAAATTGGCATGGACCATAAGAGATTAAGGCTCAGTTAGAAGAGGGACCTGCTGACATTGTTTTATTCCTGTTATAGAGAGTGCATCATTTCTGAGTGATAATGTTAAAGGGAGAATCTATGTTATTCTAGATGCTAAAACTCAGTCTAAATATCATTAATCTTTTGCTTCGGGTGTTTTTTAATTTTTTCAAAATTGCCTATGGGAAAAAACTTCCTATTATTTTTCTCACACTTGAGTGTTTCTTTTTCAATATTATGTCATTTGTCACTAATTGTGCAAATAAAAATCTACTACATCCTTAGAGCTATTTAAAGTAACAGAGGATAGATTAAGTACATTTAATAAATTTCCCTCTTCCAGTAAGTAGCTCATTGAGTAACTTAGTTTCTAAGACATTTATTTTTTGATACAGAGTTATTTAGAATGTTTACCTGGAAATTACAAATTATAAATTTGTTTTATGTTAATACCTACCCCCTCCCCCAGTCCACATGTAAAATGTATAAGTAGTCAGCACTTGTGGGGTTACATGGGTGGTAAAATAAGTGGTGAGGGCTTGAGCTCCACATCAGAGTCAGATCAACTGAGTTCAAATTTCAATTTCAAAAATGAGTAGTCTTCAAAACTAGGTGCAAGGTACTTAAGCTCACTGTGTCTTATTTTGCCTATCTCCAAAGATAAGGCCATCACATGGATCCTCTGTTTCCATTTTTTCCCTATATTTTTCTTTTTCCAGAAGCAATAGATATATCATAACATATCATTTAACATTCATAATCAAAAGTAGAAATGTTGAAAAGAGTTTTGTCTTGCTTATTTAACAACTTTGCAATGTAAGTTCAGACAAATTAGACAAATTATTTAAATATACTTCCTTATCTGTCATTAAAAGCACAAAATTGACTCTCCGTAGTGGCACAGGGGTTAAAGTGTCAGTACTATCAAGCTATTGCCAGTCACTGCATCATGATTTCAGTCACTGGCCAGTGAGCTAACCCATATATGGCACAACAGAGCTCTCCTACCTCAGCTGCTGCTCCCCTCAGCAATGTATTTCAGTAGATCCATCTACTCTGCTCCCCACTTTGTCTTTGGTGAATCATCTCATCACCTGCATCTCTGGCCTACACCCCAGTTCTTATGTGCATAAATAAATAAAAAATAAATCTTTAAAAAGCACAGAAATCCCCCCATACCTAATATGTTCCATGAAAACCAAACAAACAGGATAGACGATGTAAAAATAACATTAAAGATGAGACATAGAATACCAATAACAATGATAATCACAATTAAAAATGTGTGAGTTTCTTAAGTCAAATTTTATGGACTTCATAGACTAGCCGATATGAAAATGCGTGTGATTGTTTACATGTCATTCCTGTAGCACCTCAATATAGTGCCTCTATATCTGACTTTTTATTTTATGTTTCTGCCTTAGAAAATAATGAAATGTTTCACTTCAGTTATTTAACTAATTATGGTTAATTTATTTCATTTTACAGATACACTATTCATAGTGAAATAATTTTGAATATTATCTATCATATAATTATGAAAGTAGAATATAAAATTGATTTCTAGCACTTTTCTATAACAATAATCTCAGAGTTATATTCAGTTGTATATAAGCTGTTTTAAAAACAATAACTTTTAGGCCTTTAAGTATTTTTCAAGAGATTTATTCTACAATGTGAAGAATATTGTTTCCTGCAATGTATATAAATGCCAAATTATGTTACGTACTTACAACTAAAATAATGATGCATGTCAATTACACTTTAATAAAAATAAAAAGGATCTGGTTTCCATTAATTTACCCAGTTTGATGGGAAAAGTAATATATACAGAGTTTGTTTTAATAGACTCTAAGATGTAATGAATGCGTTTTGGAAATACGTTACAAAACACCTTTTTGGCAAGGTTTATTGTCCCACAATAATCTCAAAAATTATTATCTTACTAAAGTAGGATGGTATAAAGGACAAAACACTGATCCAACTTTTGTTAAGGATCTGGAATAAAATATTAATTGAATTTTATATAGATATGAAAAATATTTCTCAAAATCTGGTTAGCTGATTATCTGACTTAAGTCACCTGGTGGGAAAAAAATAAAATTCCTTTTCTCCAATCGTACCAGCAAACCATATGACTCTTGTATACCCTAACTGGGTTACCTCAAATTCCTGGAAAGTCTAGAATATATTTTCATATAGGGGATGATGTTAATGTATTATAAGGCATTTTCCTGGAAAGAATGCTCTAAGAATATTCTAAAGAAGTTTTAAAATTTATTTCCTAGATTAAGTCATAGGAATAAAAAATGAAGTTACCGGGACTCATGACAGAGTTGAGGATTTTTAAACTCACTGCAGAACAGAATGTTTCTCATTAGAGACTGTCTAAAATAAACACACATTCTGTGGAAATTATGCTTCATAACGTACATTTTCTTCAGAGTTCCCATTGCCCATTGCTTTTTAGTGGTAGCTCAGAAGAAAACATGTGTTTAACTACTACTAATTAATTTTACAAATACAGATTCCCTAAACATCTCCTGTAAAAGTCTATTCCAGATAATGAAGAGAAAAATGAGATAGCACTGAACATTTACATAATCTGATCAGACCTAATTCTCTTGTGGGAGATGAAACACATATTTGTTTTGTAATCTCTCAATATTTGTCGCTTCAATTAAGTCAGATGTTGAAAATCTACAGAAACCCTTTTTATCCTGATACTAGAGTGCTAATACCCATTACTACTTTTCTGTTTATATTGCCGGTAATTTTATGCATTTTTTTATAGAGAGCCCTGATTCCTTGGGAAGAGGTTCTTTACAAGACTGGTAAACTGGGACTTGGGGCACTCCACTGCAATTGATGTTAGGAGCACCAGTCCAGTGACGAGGACAGAAAGGGTGTCAAAAGTGTCAAGAGCACCTCCATTGAAAGAGAAGAATGTGAGCAAAGCAGCTATTAAAGTAAGAGGTAAAGATCTGGTGGTAAGAACTGTGTAGAACTGAGAAAGGAGCTAATGGTAACACACCATGTATATAGTTTTTCATTAGGAAATCAATGTTTATGTCACTCAGATACTGCCATATTCTAAACATTAGCATTTTAGAAAGAATATATTATATAACAGTTATTTATCCGGTAACAATTGTAAAAGAGAAGAAAAGGTGAAGTACACATAAGTGTGCTATTTTATGCTTTTGTCTTGCTGAGGGTTCTTTATGAGAAAAAAAAGACAAAAACTAAAAAACAATACAAACAAAAAAAAAAACTTGCTTTAACTAAAGCACTCAGTTAAGGTATACTTGTGGAGTTAGGTACAATGAAGGCCATTCAAAAAGAATGTAGCTAAAGATGTTCAAAAGGAATTCTTTGAAATAAAATGTCACAATTAGGTCAAGAATTTCAGATGGATTAATCATAAAAGTCAGAAGAAACTATGTTTTATATATCTGAATATGTGAAGTAGAAAAATAACATTCTAAAAATCAGCTCTGCTACACTTTGTGTTTGGGAACACAGGGTAAAATTGTTGGTATCATATATTATCAAAAAGAGTTGTTTTCTCTTTGGAGTGGTAAAAGTTTTGACGGGCGAAATAGAGAGTTTCAAAGATAGTTCTAAAAGAAAAATGCCTGTTCAGTTTAAACTACATGGAAAATAAAACAAAATCATTTTATTAAATGTATATAAAATAAACATGCCAATTTTATCTATTTTTAATACCTGTATTTTCTAACATTCATTACTTTTTTTAAAGATCTATTATTTATGCATACAAGCTGGGGTACAGGCCAGAGGTGTGGGGCGGCGAGAGGGCTCACCAGAGACAGAGTGGGGAGCAGAACAAGCAGATCTAGGGGAATACACTGCTGAGGGAAGCAGCAGGTGAGGCAGGAGAGGTCTGCTACGCCATGTGTGAATCTCCTCCACCAGGCATCGAACTTATGTCGATGCTGCCAACAGCTCCAGAGCGCAGAGCTTAACTGCTGCATCACCTGGGAGGCCCCTAACATTCATTACTTTTTAACCCAATGTACACATTGGAATTGTTCACTTAATTCCTGTATGCATGAATTGCTAAGACATTCTAGCCAATGATAGTTACTTTAAGCTATAAAATTTTAAAGAAGGGCCTCCCTGGTGGCACAACAGGCTAAGCGCAGCACTATGAAGCTATCCAGAGCCACTGCAGTAAGCGTTCAGTACCGGCCAGGTAGATTCCCACATGGCACAGCGGACCTCTCTAGCTCACCCGCTGCTTCCCTCAGCAGTGTACGTCAGCTGATCTGCCTGTCCTGCGCCCCTGCCTGTTCTGTCTCTGGTGAATCCTCTCACCACTGCACACCTCTAGCCTATACCCCAGCTTGTATGCATAAATAAGTAAATATTTTTTTAAAAATTTTAAAGACAAATGATAAAAATCATGTAAAATCCTTTAGACAATGAAGTTGCATATAATATACAATGTCATAAAGTAATTAAGTTTCTGTGTTTTGCATGGAGCTTAATATAGAATGGAGAGGAAAAAATTACATTATAAAATGACCTACTTGTTTTTTCCGGGCTTATAATAATACCTAAATGATGATGCAACCCAGGATTTCAGTTCTATCAGATAAACCATATTCAATAAGCATTCTCACATATTACAAATAAAATATTTTTAGACTGTCATTGTGTTAACTCATGATTAATGTAGAGTCTGGCAAAGCATCTTACTGTGTTGTTGGGATGATAGTTGAGATGTAAGCCACTGTCACAAAGAGGAGACGAGGTCCCACTGCTTTGATCACTTGGAGCACCTAGAGGAGAAAAAAATCACAATTATTCTGGACTGATGCATTCTACATACATACATACACACACATGCATACATACATGTATATACACATACACATACGCACATGTGTACACACACACTATGTATATATTTCAGAATACAAAATGCTGATACTTTCAATACATTAGCAGGGAACATCTTTCCATTTTTGCGTATGTTTCTTATTTCTTTTGATAATCTCTTACAATTTTGTCCTACAGATTTTCACATTTTTGTTAAATTTATCACTAAGTTTAAAATCTTTTTGACACAATTGTAAATGGTATTGCTTCTACATGTCTTTCTCTCGTATTTATCTTTTGCCTAATAAAAAGCAACTCATTTTATATATTCATATACAATTTTGTAGTGTAGACTTCCACTTAACTGTATTGATTTATTTTTTCTGATAGTTTTTTTTTAAGTGCAATCATTAGGGTTTCTGTGCTTATTATCATATCATCTGCAAATACTGATAACTCTATGGCTTCTTTCCCAGTCTGTATTCCTTTTATATTTTTTCCATTGCATGAATTTGCTAGCTAGGACTCCCAAAAATGGGTTACGTAGTAGTAATGAAAGTGGACATCCTTATCTTGTTCGAGATCTTTGATGAAAAGTTTTCACGTTTTCACCATTGGGTGTAATGATGGCTGTGGGTTTGTCATATGTAGTATTTATTATTATTGAAGCATGCTCCCTCTTTGCCATTTTTTGAGAGATGTTACAATACTATAAATGGGTGTTGCATCTAACCAGATTCTTCCTCTGCATTTATTGATATGACCAAATGCTTTTTAATCACATCATATGTCCCTGAAATAAATTCCAGTTGGTGGTCATGTATGATCCCTTTAATATATTTTAGAATTCATTTTGCTAAGGTTTTATTTATTTATTTATTTTTAAAGATTTATTTATGCATACAAGCTGGGATGTAGACCAGAGGTGTGGGGTGGTGAGAGGATTCACCAGAGACAGAGTGGGGAGCAGAACAGGCAGATCAACTGAAGTACACTGCTGAGGGGAGCAGCAGGAGAGGCTGGAGAGGTCTGCTGTGCCATGTGGGAATCTCCCTGGCTGGGTATTGAACTTGTGCTGCAGTGGCTCCAGACAACTTCATAGTGTTACACTTAACCCATTGCACCACCAGGGAGGCCCTTGCTAAGGTTTTATTGTGGACTTTTGACTCTATGTTTATCAAGGTTATTGGTCTTTAGTTGTTGTTTTTTTTTTTTTTTCCCCTTTGGCCTACCCTTTGTATCAGAATAATGTTGCTCAACCTGTTTGCTGTTTGGAAGCATTTCTTTTACCTCAGTTTTTTGAAAGAATTGAATAATGATAGCTATTAGTTTTTCTTTATTGGTTTGGTAAACTCTGTTATAAGTAAATCAGGCAGGGAAATAAATTTCTATTTACCTTATATCAAACAGTTTTACAAGTAAGCCAAGTGACTGATGTTATTGTGGCACTAAAAGAGACCTAGAAATAAATATCTTTGGTTTCAGAAATATGAAGACCTTATTAAGAAACACACACAACCTTATCAACTTACTATTTCATTTCATTATCCATACTGGCTTACAATTATGAGCCATATTTAGTGCAGGAATTTTCCAGCCAATTTCTTTTTAATGTCTTTTAACCTACTGCAAACTCCTATATTTAGATAACATAATTTTCCATGATGGAAAAAAAATGCTTTCTTGTGCTTTCTATTTAGAAATGCTCAAGATATAGTCTATAATAGTCAAAGTAATTATTGATGCTTTCTAATTTTGTGAAACTACAATTACAGAAATACTTCACTTTAATGGCTGAGAGGCACATGAAAAAAATGCTCATAATCACTTATCATCAGGTAAATGCAAATCTCAACCTCAAAGTGATATCTCCTCACACCAGTGAGAAAGGCCTGGTCAAAAAAAACCAGAAACAACAAGCATTGGTAGAGTTGTGGAAAATACGTGGGAATATAGTCTGAACCTACCCCTATGAAAAACAGTAGGGAGATGCCTCAAATATTAAACATAGAATTACAACATGATTCATCAAGTCTACTCCTAGGCATCTACGCAAAAATCAAAAGAAAAAAAAAAGACATTGACATGAGATAACGCATTCCTGTGTTCATTATAGCCTTATTTACAATAGCCAAGTCATGGAAAGAAACTAAGTGACCAAGGACACTTGATCACATATACACAATAAATTATTGACTGGCTCTTTCTACTTGAGACTACATAGTTGGAATCAGATGGGATAATGCAAAATAAATAAGTCAGAAAGAGAAAGACAGAACCACAGTGTTTCATGTTTATGTGAATACAGAAAAACAAAACAAAGGGTCAAACAATAAATCCTAGGAATATGATAGTGAAATCGAGGCTCCAATATGGGGAGTAGCAGAGAGAAAGAGGTGGCAAGAGTGTATAATGGAATATGGTGAAGACTGTGGGTAACTTGGTTGTGGTTGTGATGTGAAGGAGTGAATCTAAAGAAGTATGATCATCTGTCTCTGAATCACATACAATGTGGTAAACCAATGTTACTTTAATAAAGAGTTATAAATAAATAAGAAATAAGAAAAAAAATAAAAAATAAAATAAATTTAAAACATCCTGTTCCCAAACAGCTCATTCTCTAATACATATTATCTAAAAATGACACTATAATTATCTAAAGAAGATAATTTCATAGCATGTTTTCATTGTTTTGTCTTTTGATGTTTACCTGCATCTCCCTCTCAAGACACAATATTTTTGATACACATATTAACTTAAAACAGCCATTTTGCACTGAATAAAAAGAAAATAAACATAGTTCTACAAATACATCTACAACTATGTGAATCATCTTAATGGTTTGAATGTATGAACAAAAATAAGTTAGGGTGAAAATTCACTGATCCAACTTGCATCTTAAGAAGTTAGAAATGGGGCCTCCCTAGTGGCACAATGGGTTAAGTCTCAGCACTATGAAGCTATCTGCAGCCACTGCAGCAGGAGTGCAATCCCTGGCCAGGGGGCTTCCCACGTAGTGGAACAGACCTCTCCTGCCTCGCCCACTGCTCCCCTCAGCAGTGTATTTCAGTGAACCCACCTGTCCTACTACCCACTCGGTCTCTGGTGAATCCTCTCACCACCCCACACCTCTGGCCAACACCCCAGTTCTTGTATAAATAAATCTTTAAAAAAAAGTTAGAAATGGAAAAACAAAATTAAGCTAGAGAAAATAGAACATAAAAAATAAACAAAATAAAATTGCAGAGTAATGGAAACAATAGTATTAACCAAGACAAAAATGGGCTCTTTGTATGGATTAATAAAACCACAAAAATATTAGTCAAAAGAGAGAGAAACACACGTTACTAATATCAGGAGTTAAGGAGGAGGCATTACTGAAAACCAACAGATATTATAAAGATATGATAAAATGTCTGGTAAGTAAGTCTTTCAAATAAACTGGCAACAGTGCTAAATGTGCAAAACTACTGAAAAAAGCAAGAAAGCTTACTAAAAAGAAAATATCAAGTAAAACCCTCTGCCTATTTAAGACATTATCTCATACAAAACAAATATTGCACTTCTAATGTCAAATTGCCACTCTGGTGTATTTTTTCAAACATTTACAAAAGAGAAAATGTCATTCTTCGGCAAATTCTTTCTGGAAGTAGGGGAGGAATTGCAACTCTAAACTTTCTATGAAGTCATAATAATCCTGGTATTAAAATCCCACTAAAATGCTGTAAGAAAAATACATATATGTTTATTCTTAATGAACATAGATTTTTAAATGCCTTAGGAATAAGTATAAATTGACCAATTTAAAGCAACAATATTAAAAAAAATAATATTTTACAACCATGTGGTTTTTATATTAGAAATGGATGCTTGAATTGTCATCAGAATGACTGTTTAAAAAGTCAGCATATCCAAAAATATGTTTAAAGAAAAATATATCTCAATGAATGCAGAAAAAATATTTGAGAGAATTCAACAGTTAATGTCATATTAAAAGATAAAAGATTAGATATTTGTCCTCTAATATCTTGAGAAGAGAAGGATATCCCCTTTCAATACTTCACTTAATATTTTATTGAAGGTTCCAGTTATTGCAATAGGCAAGAAAATGAAATTGTGGAAATATAGGTCGGAAAAAAACTGAAACGTATATTGGAAGATGAAATAATTTTATATGTAGAAAAATATGAGGAATGTACAAAATTCCTATCAGAATAATAAAGAAATTAAGTGCTGGTATGGAGTATATCAGTATATAAATAACACGGGCCAACATTCAGATTGTTACTGACTTTAAAAGGCCCTAATCTGTAGTATCTTGGTGTGCTTAACACGAATATAACCCTTAAAATTTATTAACTCTCATTTTGAAGATATTTCATATAATTCATTTTCTATGTTTCACCATGTAATTTTATCCAGTAGGACTGCAACGACATCCTAAATCAGCCTAGAATGATGTAATATTGCATTGCATTGCATAATACCATCATGCACACATCATCTAGAGTTGACTGCATCATTTTCTGATGCAATGCAATACTACTGCCAGGCGGCTGCTGACGTAAGCTGACGTCAGCAGTGCACTATATAAAGCCCTGTCGGAAAGGTTGAACATTGAAAATATTTCAGACTCTGTCTGCATTGAGAACAGTTCCACATGGTGAAGGACTTCCTATTCCAGAATCTCTGGCAGAATATTCTCTTGATTCATCTGATGAGGATAAGGGTGAGCCGACCTGTTCTTCTCCTGTTCCATCAGCATGCAGTGATCCAGATTTTCACTGTGGTGCATCATCAACCCCACACAGACTAACACAGCAAGAACTAAATGACCTGATTCGTGATTTGGACTTACTCAAGCACAAGGCCGAATTGCTAAGATCAAGACTTCAACAATGGCATATTCTAGAAGAAGATGTCACAATTACTTTATATTGAAAACACCACCAGCAGTTGGAGCCTTTCTTCAGAAAGGAAAGTACTCTGGTATTTTGTTCCAAGATTGAGGGCCTCATGAATGCCTTAGAAATCACTCATGACCCACAGAATGGAGACTATTTCTAGACTCTTCAAAACTGAGTCTTAAGGCTGTGCTTTTGCACAATGGAAACTGTCTTCCATCTATTCTAGTAGTGAATGCTGTCCACATGAAAGAGAGGTACGATCACTTAAAGCAGCGACTGAATTCCATTGAGTATAACAAGTACAGCTGGCATGTCTGTGGTGATTTAAGGCTAGTTGCCCTTTTAATGGGACTACAGCAGGGATATACAAAATGCATGTGTTTCTTATGTGAGTGGGATGGCAGAGCAAATGAATTGCACTACTTGCAGAAGGAATAGACTCACAGACAAAATGTGGCAGTTAGACAGAATATCCATCACCCAGCTCTGGTCGAGGCCTACAAAATCCTGCTACCACCCCTTCACATCAA
Organism: Scalopus aquaticus; assembly: GCA_004024925.1. Lineage (NCBI taxonomy): Eukaryota > Metazoa > Chordata > Mammalia > Eulipotyphla > Talpidae > Scalopus > Scalopus aquaticus. The sequence continues at coordinate 6,180 of PVIJ01013287.1, read as the reverse complement.
ACTAGGTTTGATGAAAAATTCTGTGAAAGCCATGGACTGGACCTCGCCAGCTTTCTGATACCTGCATGAAAAATTGCCTCGACTCCTGAAGCAAAGATTAACGAGGCAGTTTTTGTGGGTCCTCAGATTCGAGAGCTCTTCAAATATGACTGGTTCAACAACTTGCTTCAGGGTGATGCGAAACAAACATGGAATGCTTTTCACCTAGTGTCTACAAACTTTCTTGGGAATGTTAGGGCAGAAAACTACAAGGAACTAGTAGAAGACATGCTGATGCAGTATCAGAAACTTGGCTGCAATATGTCTCTAAATATCCACTCCCTTCATTCCCATCTGGATTTTTTCCCTGAAAACTGTGGTATGGTTAGTGATGAACATGGCAAATGTTTTCATCAAGATATCGCATCAATGGAACAAAGATACCAGGGAAAATGGTCCACTACAATGCTAGCTGACTACTGCTGGGCCCTCGCCAGAGATGCTCCTGAACAGCTGTACAAGAGACAAGCAAAGAAATCTAAGTAGTCTATGACTTGATTTTTTACAGGTATTAACTGTTAGAGCCAAAATTAGAATTTGACTGTCATATTCGTGTTGAGCACACACAAATTGATAGGAAATGACTAATTATATTTCAAGAACATCACTAATTTGTAACAATTTGTTGACCAGTGCAATTTTCTCTACATATTAGCGATAATTGGGTAGTAAAATAACATTTAAGATAGAACATAAACATATAAAGTGGTTATTAATAAATTTAGTTAAATATTAGCAAAACTTCCTTATTGAAAATACTAAAATACTGCTGAGAAAAATTAAAACATAATCAAAAGTCATATTATGTCTATAAAGTGAGAATTAAAGTTATTATGGCATTAACCACCAAATTGTCTATAAATTTAATTTAGTCTTGATTAAAAAATCATAGCATGTTTTCAAATATAAATTGGCATCCTGCTACAAAAGTATGTATAGTAATACAAAAGATCTAGAACAAACTACTTGAAAAATCGCAAGGTTGAATCATCCATCCTATGTGAAATTTTAAAGACATTATAATGACACAGTATTCAACAACGTGGTTTTGGTGAAAGGATATACAAGTTAACAGAAATGAGAAAGTTATTCCTTGATTATTGATGCCCACCTCAGACATAAAAATGCAATTAGCATACAGTTTTAGAACCTAACCATAAAATTCAATACTCTAAATCTTCTGTAAATATGTAGATGGATATCTTTGCAACCTGGGGGTGGGGAGATATTTCTTAGAGAAAATATAGATAAAAGTAACATATAGCATATACAAGAAAAACAATAACAATGTGATTGACATTTGACAACATGACACTTTTAGGTAAAAAAGCATATTTATCCTCAGAATAAGAATATTTGAAACGCATTTAGTAAGAAAAGACATAGAGTACACGCCCCCAAAATATGGTGGCGAACAGACGCTAGGATCAGGCTCTCCTACAAAAAATCGATTTATGGAGAAAAATATTCCTAACTTTGAGAGCTGTCTCAAAGAGAACCGGATACCCTACGCAATACAATCAACCCCGGGGGTGCTTTGGACTTAAAAATAAACTGAAGAGTCAGAGTAAAGAGAAGAGAGGGGACATCTAATTCCACACAAAGGAGGAGCAGAGAGGAGAGATGGGTGGACCAGCTTCCCCTGAGAGCCACTGAATACAAGGTTAGAAACTGCGGTGAGGTCGGAGGGCTCCGGCCAGCTGACTGGGAACGCGACCCCCACTCCCCCACCCCACGACCCCCCTCTCTTCCCTGCGTGGCAGCCCTGAGGAGCAGGAAAGCGGGAGGGTCACTGTGTTCCATCCCCCACCTGGGGCTGGGAAACATCTCAAAGGGGAGAAAGTCCAAACAAGAAACATCCCCCACTGGTTGCTAGGTGATAGATTAGCCAGAAAAACCGGTTGGGCTGGAAAACCTCCTGCGGAGACCACCTATTTCTGGGATTTAGAATGCAAATGAATAGGAGGGGAAGGATGGAATTTAAGGACTATTGACTGACAATCCCCAAAACCCCTCCCATACCTGTTGCTGAAAAAATCTCCTGCTGAAAAACTCTCTGGCCACACCCTCCCCTGCAAATTGTCAGCATCTTGGCACAGGGAGGGTAGCAAAAAGCAAACAAACAAACAAAAAAAAAGAACACAGCAGGTGGTGAACACGGCCCAGCACTCGCCACACCCCCAAACTTCTAGGCGGCTGCACACTGGCACCCTAGAAACTAGGTGAGGTGAAACACTGATCAACAGCCACCCACAACCTCCACCCCTGCACCCCTTCGTGGAGTAGCAGGCCCCAAGCAGCAGAAAAAAAAACTAAGACCCGGAGCTCCCAAACCCACCCCCACCAGACATAACCCCAGGGGCAGGAATAGCCCCAGGCAAACATCGGAGGAAAGGGGGGGAGAGGGGAGAAAGAATAGAATGACTCCCAGCAAGGACTAATGACAGCAGCAACAACAAGACAACAACATATGTCACTGGAAAGGAGGGGCTGAACCCCATCAGGGGACCCAACCAGAAACCTCAGAACCTAAGAGCAAAAGGACTACAGAACTCCAAATTCTCATCTCTCCAATACGTTATTTTCTTTATTACTATTTTTTATTTTTTACTCGTTTATTATTATTATTCCTTTTATTCTCTTTATTATTTTTTATTTTATTTTTACTATTTTATTATTATTATCCCTTTTTTTTTAACTTTTAACTTACCTTTTTCTCTCAGTCCTTCATTCCTAATTTTCGTCATCTCCATTACTCTTTTCTTTCCTCTCCCTTTTTTTTCTTTTTCTTTTTTTTTTCTCTTTTCCCCTTCCTCTCTTTTTTCTTTCTCTTTTACTACAAACCACCCCTTCATCTTCCATAATTAAACTTGGAACCGGAAACACACTGGAGACACACCACGAGAAACACAAAAATTCAACAAAGAAAAATAAGTAAAACCAGAAGCTATCTAATCACAGCCAAGGCATCTCAGACAATAGGGAACCACAAACACTCCTGAGCAAGTAAAACCAGGAGTCATACCCACCAGCACCAGTGGAAAACTATGAACAGAGAAAGCAGAAAACCAACAATGGGAAAGAAAAAAGTCACAAATGATCCTCAAAACAATACACCACAAAAAGAAAATCCCTCTCCAGAACCCATTAATATGGACATAGAAGATTACATCCACCTAACAGATAAAGACTTCAAAATAGCCATCACAAAAAAAATTGATGGAATTAAATGAAAAGAACAAAGAACTGAGGGATATAAACAAAGAACTGAGGAACGAGCATGAATCTATAAAGATGAAATTGAAGGAACTGGAAGATTTAAAAGAACTGAAGAATGAGAACAAATCCATAAAGAAGAAATTGAAGGAAATGGAAGATTTAAAAACATTAGTAGAGGAGCTAAAGAAATCCAGAGAAAGCCAAAAAAGTGAATTAAAAGATATGCAGGGAAGAATAAGCACTCTGGAAGAGAATGATACTAACAGAATCAAGGCAGAAAAGGAAAGAGAAAAACAAAGGAAAAAGAATGAGGAAAAGCTTCGCGAACTATCTGACACCATGAAAAAAGGAAACATCAGAATCATAGGAATCCCAGAAGGAGAAGAGAGAGACAAAGGAACAGAGAAACTTCTCAAGGAGATAATTGAAGAGAACTTCCCAAACATGCAAAAGGAAACAAAAATTGACATACAGGAAGCCAGACGATCTCCATATTATTACAACGAAAGAAAAAAAAAACTGCAAGACATATGATAGCAAAACTATCGAGAATTCAAGACAAGGAAAATATATTGAAAATGATGAGGGCAAAGAAACAAATAACCTATAAAGGAAAGCCAAACAGGCTGACATCAGATTTCTCTGAAGAAACACTACAGGCAAGAAGAGATTGGAGGGACACATATAACACACTACATGCCAACAAATGTCAACCAAGAATACTCTACCCTGCAAAGCTCTCATTCCTTTATGAAGAAAAAACATGGACCTTTTCCGACAAACAGAAACTACAGAAATTCATCACTACCAAACCCCACTCCAAAGAATACTACAAGAAGTCATGAAGACAAAACCAACAGAAGAAAGACCAGGAAACACAGAATAAGGTAAGAAGTGCAACCACAAAAGAGTAAACAAACAAACAAACAAAAATATGGATGACAGTATATCAATATTAACTCTAAATGTAAAAGGACTAAATACACCAATTAAAAGACACATCATAGCAAGATGGATCAAAAAACAGAACCCAACCTTCTGCTGTCTACAAGAAACACATTTAATTGAAAAAGATAATCAGAGATTAATAGTTAAAGGATGGAAAACAATCCTACAAGCAAATGGACCAAGAAAGAAGGCAGGAGCAGCTATATTTATATCAGATAAAATAGACTTCAAACTTAAGAAAGTAAAAAAAGACAAAGCTGGCCACTACATCATGATAAAGGGGACAATAAAATAGGAGGATATAACAATCACAAACATATACTCCCCAAATGAAGGAGCACCAAAATATATCAGACAATTATTATCATCCCTGAAAACAGACATTAAAGAAAATACATACATAGTAGGAGATCTCAACACCCCACATTCTCTATTAGACAGATCAAGAAGACAGAAAGTAACCAAGGACATTAAAGCTCTAAATAAGGACCTAGACCACATGGGATTAACAGATATCTATCGATCACTTCACCCCCGAAAAATTGAATACACATTTTTCTCAAGTGCACACGGAACATACTCCAGGATCGATCAAATATTAGGCCACAAAACAAACCTCAACAGATACACTGAGATCAAAATCGTACCAGCCTTCTTCTCCGATCATAAAGGAGTCAAACTGGAAATAAATCATAGAAAGGAAAAAAGAAACCTCCTTACCTCATGGAGACTGAAACCCACATTACTGGAAAACCAATGGATCAATGAAGAGATCAAAGAAGAAATTAAAAAATACCTGGAAATGAATGACAATGAGGACACAACTTTCCAGATCGTCTGGGACACAGCAAAAGCAGTAATAAGAGGAAAATATATAGTATTACAAGCTCACATCAAGAAACAATAAACAACCCAAAGATACAATTTAATCTCACATCTCAAAGAACTAGAAAATGAACAACAAAAAATCCCAAAAGACAGTTTAAGAAAGGAAATAATAAACATCAAAGCAGAACTAAATGAAATGGAAATAAAAAAAAATCTAGAAAATTAACGAGAATAAAAGCTGGTTCTTTGAAAAAATAAACAAAATAGACAAACCACTAGCCGGGCTTACAAAGAAAAAACGAGAGGAAACACAAATAAATAGGATCGTAAATGAGAAATCACAATGGACACAGCAAAAATAAAAAAAATAATCAGAGACTACTATAAGCATCTATACGGAAACAAGTATAACAACCTAGACGATATGGACAAATTCCTAAAATTATACAATCACCCAATGCTAGACAAAGAAGATATAGAACACCTAAACAGACCAATCACAAGTAGTGAAATTGAAACAGTAATTAAAAACCTCCCCAAAAACAAAAGCCCAGGACCAGATGGTTTCACAAATGAATTCTACCAAACATTCAAAAACGAAATAGTCTCTATATTACACAAACTCTTTCAAAAAATCGAGAAGGAAGGAGTGCTACCAAACACATTCTATGAAGCAAATATTACTCTAATACCAAAACCAGACAAAGACAATACAAAAAAAAGAAAACTACAGACCAATCTCCCTAATGAATACTGATGCAAAAATATTCAACAAAATCTTGACCAATAGGATCCAACAATGCATCCATGAGATAATACACCACGACCAAGTGGGATTTATTCCAGGGACATAAGGATGGTTCAACATCTGAAAATCAATCAATGTAATCCAACACATCAACAAAAAGAAAAACAAAGACCATATGATCATATCAATAGACACTGACAAAGCATTTGACAAAGTGCAACACCCATTTATGATAAAAGCCCTTGAAATCCTTGGGATAGAAGGAACATACCTCAACATAATAAAAGCCATATATGAGAAACCCACGGCCAATATTATCCTCAACGGTGAGAAGCTGAAGGCCTTTCCCCTAAGATCAGGAACAAGGCAAGGATGTCCACTCTCACCATTACTTTTCA
>PVIJ01013286.1:0-45773 GCA_004024925.1 Scalopus aquaticus | reverse complement strand
TGTCCACTCTCACCATTACTTTTCAATATAATACTGGAAGTCCTAGCCAGAGCAATTAGACAAGAGAAAGACATTCAAGGGATCCAAATAGGAAAGGAAGAAATTAAACTGTCTCTATTTGCAGACGATATGATAATATATATACAAAACCCTAAAAACTCCATAGAAAAACTACTCAAAATAATAGATCAGTTCAGTAAAGTAGCAGGATACAAAATCAACGCACAAAAGTCAGTAGCATTCCTCTATGCAAACACCCAATCTGATGAAGAACAAATTAAGAAATCCATCCCCTTCAAAATCGAAACCAAAAAAATAAAATATCTGGGAATAAATCTAACAAAAGACTCATACAAAGAAAACTACAAAACTCCATTGAAAGAAATAGAAGAAGACACAAGAAGATGGAATGGCATCCCTTGCTCATGGATTGGAAGGATTAACATTATCAAAATGGCCATCCTACCAAAAGCAATTTACAGATTCAATGCTATTCCAATAAAAATCTCAATGACATTCTTCAAAGAAATAGATCGACTACTGATGAAATTCACATGGAACCACAAAAAACCTCTCATAGCTAAAGCCCTACTAACTAAAAAGAAAGAAAAACGTAGGAATTTCAATCCCTGCTTTCAAACTATACTACAGAGCCATAATAATTAAAACAGCATGGTACTGGAACAAAAACAGACAGAAAGACCAATGGAACCAAATAGAATATCCAGAATTAAAGCCACATATCTATGAACAGCTAATCTTTGACAAAGGAACAAAGAAAATGCAGTAAACAAGGACAGTCTATTCAATAAATGGTGCTGGGAAAACTGGACAGCCACATGCAAAAAAATGAAGCTAGACTACTACCTCACACTCTGCACAAAAGTCAACTCAAAATGGATAAAAGACCTGGATGTAAGACCTGAAACCATAAAATGTATAGAAGAAAACACTGGCAAAACTCTACACGACATACATCTCAGCAAAATCTTGAAAGACACATCCCTCAAAGCGAAGGAAGTGAAAGACAAGATAAACAGATGGGATTACATCAAAATAAAAAGCTTCTGTACAGCAAAAGAGACATTAACCAAAACTAACAGACACTCTAGCAACTGGGAAAAGATTTTTGCACACAATACATCTGATAATGGACTGATAACAAAAATTTACAAGGAACTCACACAACTCAACAAAGACAAAGCCAATAACCCAGTCAAAAAATGGGCAGAAGAGCTCAAAACACACTTCTCCAAAGAAGAAAAGCAAATAGCCAACAGATACATGAAAAACTGCTCAACATCACTTATAATCAAGGAAATGCAAATCAAAACCACTATGAGATACCACCTCACACCTGTGAGGATGGCACACATTAAAAATACAGGCAACAACAAATGCTGGAAAGGATGTGGAGAAAAAGGAACTCGTCTACACTGCTGGTGGGAATGTGAACTGGTCCAACCACTCTGGAAAGCTGTATGGCGATTCCTCAAACTGCTAAACATGGAGCTCCCATATGACCCAGCAATACCACTTTTGGGAATTTACCCAAAAGGCACAAAAACACTAATCCGAAAGGATACATACACCCGTATGTTCATTGCGGCACTGTTCACAATAGCAAAGGTATGGAAGCAACCCAGATGTCCAAAAATAGATGATTGGATCAAGAAGATGTGGTACATATACACAATGGAATACTACAGCATTCAAGCAAGATAAACATATGCAATTTGCAGCGACATGGATGAAATTAGAGGGAATCATAAGCCAGAAAGAAAGAGAAAAATATTGAATGTTTTCACTTATAACAGGACTCTGGGGAAACCAAATAGGAGAGAGACACTCAGCGAGGGGGGGGGGAAGGGGAGGATAAGGGCACAAAATGGAATAGAAAAGAACACAAGGGACCATGGAGATGGATCACGGGAGAATTGGTGGTGGGCTACCCAAGGGGAATACAAAATGTAAAAGACATAAATAATAATAACAATAAAATAAAATGATAATAATAAAAAAAAATAAAGCCTGTGTCAGGAACGCCCAGCTTGACTGTGCAAAAGATCAATGGTGGTATCAAGATTGAGTGGGATTGTGGAAGTTGAAAACCATCTTATAGGTGGGGGTTCATAGTTAACATTAGCTGGTTTAGCTGTCCAGCTCTTTGGGGAATAAGTAGATGCAAATTGAATGTGCAATAGAATTCACTTCTTCCAAATTGAACTTATACTTTCCTCAAAACGGACTTTTCCTTGTATGATGACCAGTCATCCCGGTTTACCTGGAATTGAAGGATTTCCCAACATGTAGTCATTTTAGTGCTAAAACTGGGGAAATCTGGAAACGCCAGATGAGTTGATCATCCAACTGTCTCACTTTTCTTGTCTTCTCCATCCTGATTAATCCTACTATCCAATCATTCTGGACTTTTCCATAGTCACATTTTCACTCAGTTCCATCAGCTATTTTATTTCTCTTTCTTCTCCAGGCTCTGTTATTGCTTTGGCAAAAACAATGTCATCCTTCTACTTGAATTATGGATATAACCTCTAAACTGAACACTTCCTTCTGGAGTTACTCTCTGTACAATCTCCCATATCTCAGCATCCAATGATGTATAAAAATGCCTACTCACCTTGTTAACTCTTCAGTATTATTGTTGCATAATATCTATTTTATATACATGTTGGGGGTGGGGAGAAGATTCTCCATCATTTGGTTTCTGCCAAATCTCTAGGATCATCTCCACTCTCACTGCTTGAACTCTATTCTCTAGCCATTTGGAGCCACTTGGAGCTTCATGGGGGAAGAATTCACACCACATACATTTGGCTATAATATTTACTCTCTTTGGAATGCCCTTCATTGCCTCATTTTCATTTGGCAAGCAACAAATTATTTTTCAAGACCCAGTCAAGCATCACATTCTTTTATGACATCCTTCCTGGTCCCAAATAAAATAAAATTGGCCATTGCTAATTTTGTTCTAGATTTGTATATAGTTGTATATACTCATCATTCACCTTCAAGCACCTGTTACAATGTTTAGTTGTTTGTTTTCTCTTCTGGATTATACACTCTTTTAGCAGGCAAGCCTGATTTTCTGATGTTTATTTCTAGACTTGGTATTAAGTCAGACACATAACCATATAGAGTGATTTCCAAAAGCCAATTTTGTGTCCACGTATTATAGAGATGGCATTTTATGTCATCTTTTTCTTGATGAGTTTTGATTGAAATCTAATAGTGATGCTGCCTATTCAATATTCATCTCTCTACCCTACCCCACACCGTTAATTTTCCAACCAAACTCTGCTTATTTCAGGGGTCATCTCTCCTCTATAACCATGTATTTCTCTCCTTCCAAGAGAGTGGCTCCTGGATAGTCTAACACAACTGTGCTGGGCCTCTCCCCAAAGTACCTGAAGAAGGCTTGCGGTCTGGGCTTGAGTCACAATTCTGGTTAAAGGGATATGAGAAAAGTCTGTTGGGGAATCTTTTTGGAAAGGTTACCTCTCACAAGAATGGTACCCCGGAGAAATGGTGTGTTGTTCTCTAGATATTGTTCTATCTCTATGTGACACCTAAAACTACTGGGAGCCGTTCTGTGACATTGAGGGAGGCCAGCCTTTGGAGGAGGCCAAAATTGAAACCAGCATATCAAAAAATAGAAGGAAAACAATCCTTGATCCCATTATGGAGTGTCTGACTCCATAGTGTCTCAGCTAGGACCCCCAAGTTCTTTCAGATTTGTAATCATTTTGCACATAGCCAAAGTCTCATAACTGACACAGACAAACTTAGCTTTGTAACCTGAGAGCTATTTGCTTAATACATTAATGGTACTTCAAAGATAAGGACAAAAATGCTTAAAATATACTTGGAATAAAGGCAAAAACCAAATAACCATCTGAGAAGATTCAAATTCTGCTATTTCCTCTTTAACTATGTTGAATGAATCAATCAATATATGAAGATTATGTTCAAGGACTTGTAGTAAGTGCTTATAAAGAACACAGAATCTAAGTAGTCATAACCTTTATCTGTATGAGTTAATGATCCCATTGGTGAGTTTGGGCAATGATTTAAATGACTATACAATGTAGAAGAAAGTAATGCATATTGTAGTAGTGATAATTTTAGATCTAGAATTTATTGAACAATTACTGTATACCAAAAACTGTTCTAAGTCCTTTTCAAGGGACTTTATTTGCATTAATTATATTTTCTCTCTCAAATATTTTCTCCCAAACTGCTTTATGGCCTGAAAATGCTTAAATATGTGTAATTATATTTACATAAGAATCTATTATTCTACAATAGGGAGTGTGAGAGAGGGAGTGTGAGAGAGAAAAAAAAGCATCATCTTTCCTGACATTAAGTTCCTCTCAATATACCACTTTTTTTCTCTTTACAAACTTTACCATTTTTTTCATAAATAAACTTTATTCTTTTAAGCAATTTTAACTTCACAACAAAATTAAGTGGAAGTACAGAGAGTTCACATACACCCCCTTGCCCCCACAGATGTACAACCTCCGCCAATACCAACACTCGCCATCACAAAGTACATATTTTTTAAGATTTATTTTTTTTGTACACAAGCTGGGGTGCAGGCCAGAGGTATGGGGTGGTGAGAGGGCTCACCAGAGAAAGGGTGGAGAACAAAACAGGCAGATTGACTGAAGTACACTGCTGAGGGGAGCAGTGTGTGCGGCAAGAGAGGTCTGCAGTGCCATGTGGGATTCTCCCCTGCTGGGCATCGAACTCATGCCACAGCCACAGACAGCTCCACAGCACTGCGCTTAACCTGTTGTGCCACCAGGGAGGCCCAGGGTACATTTGTTACAATCAACAAGTCTACACTGACATATAATCACCATGATTCTATAATTTACATTAGGGCTAACTCTTCTTGTATCTCCTAAGAGTTTTGACATGGGAGGAGGACATGTTTCTCACCACTGTATATCATTCAAAGTAATTGCACTGCCCTAAAAATCTCCTGAGCTCTGCCTATTCATTCCTCTACCCCCCTTTATCGAGTATGAGTATTTTTTTTAATTTAATGTTTTATTTATTTATTTTCTTTCATCTTTGTTAATTTATGGCTAGTATCTGATTTCTCCCTTCTGGTATGGTCCCACCACCATAGAGCTGGTGAGCCATCTTCTCAGCCCCTGTGCTTCTCCCCTGTTTTGAGCCCTCCCCTGTTTTGAGTCCTCGCCCACTTCTGTGTGCCTCAGGTCTATGGTCAGCTTGCAAGATTTGTCTTCTTTTTTTTTCCTGATATTTTGTTTGGGTTCTATATATTCTGTATATACATGAAACCATTTGATCTGTACCTTTTTCCTCCTTTTGTCTCACTTAGCATGATCCCTCCCAGCTCCATCCATGTTGCTGCAAATGGCGCGCGTTTGTCTTTTGTGATCCGGGAATAGTATTCCATTGTGTATATATACCACAACTTGAAAAAAAAATGAATAACACCTTCTTCTACGAACTTTTGCTTTTCCACATCACATTCATTCTTTGATTGATTGAACCTATTTTCATTCACCTCACTTTTTCTGAAAGTGACCATGATATTGACAATTCAGTATTCCTGCTAGTTATTTCTTTTGCCCTTCTCTCAATAGCAACATCATTTATCCTGTTTATGTAAATCAAAAACCTCAGATCCTTACTTGACTCTCCCTTCTCTTTGTTAATTCGATCTCCAAAATTTCCATTGTATAAATTTCTCCTGAGAGAAACGTAATTTTCCTAGTCATACTTCAGTCTTTCATCTTCTTTCCCTGAACTACTGTACATACCTGCCGGTTTATTTTCCTGTCAACTTGTACCCTATAGTGATGTCAGAGTAACATTCTAAAACAACATTCTCTTCCTAACACTTCCTGTTTGAAATCTTTCCCTAGGATCTCTTTCCTGCAGATTAGCATCTAAACTCGTCAGCGGGACTTTTAAGAGTTTTCACAATCCTGCAAAGGTGCTGCTTTTCTAGAGTCGCCCCTAGCTATTCCACCAGACTGTCTCATTTACCTAGACTGAAGAATTCTTGGCTTGGGTATACCTACTTTCAAGACTCGGTAACTTTACTTCATCTTTTCTCTGTATGGAATGCTTTCTCTTCCTCGTCCAGGTCATAAACTTCTACCACCACTGAAGCATATTGCAAATAGTCTCTGCTTCCCTCTCTCTCTCTTTTCATTTCACCTTTATCATATCTCCCTCATCAAAACTATTGTGCCATGTTTGTATATTTGTTTGTCTATGTGCCTGACTCCCTTTTGTAAATGTGAGCTTTTGGGACAGAACTCTGTATCATTCATCTCAATATCTTTGGTACCCGATACAATGTCTAGTATTAATAAATAAATGTTTGCTGAATTAAGACCATTGTGATGGTGTGTACAGAATGTGATGGAGCTCTGAGAGAGCAATTGGCAAGGGGGTTTTATTCATTCATTCAAAATGCACCTTTGGTTATTTATATTCCATATATAAGAGAAATAACTCATAGGCAGTGTGAAAATATGGTTGTCATCAGAGTGGAAGGGGCTAGGAGGAAAGGATAGAGCAGGTCAAGTCTATAGTATGAATGGCACTAGAACTTTGCTGGTGGCTGCAGTGAGGCATATACATGTATCAAGGTATGAAACTGAATTCCGAAAATACATGTAGTATTGTAAGCCAATGGTAAGTCACTAAAACTTTGTTAAAAATATGTACAGGTTATTTACTATAAGACAGGCACTCTTCTAAGTACTACACCTATTATTGAACAAAGACAGGAATATTTTATACTTCAAGATATAGTATTCTAGTACAGTGAGTTTGGCAAAGGCCCAGAGCCATAAATCAATGAGAAGGTTAAAACACAAGTATAAAACGTAGGGACCTATAAGTACCATTGATAAATCCGGTAATCCATGACCCACCCAAAAACAATTCTCTAAACTCACATTAAAGCAACATCAGTGACAGCAGCTACACATGACATGACCCATAATCATATTTGGGGGCCATATTTGTCCAGTGGACTTACTTTCTCATGCTCCTTGTTGTGGAGGCATCTTTGTTCCAACTCCTGTTCCTTGAGAAAGCAGGAAGAGGCAATAGATCCTTAAATCCCAGCAGAATTCCCTTATTAATCTAGCTCCAGTCAGTCTTGAATATGGCACCTCCCTTTGTCTTACCCTCTTCGTTGTGTTCTTAGAACTTTAGACCATTTACATTCCTTGGGAGAAATACCATTGTTTGGGAATTTAAAGACCAACCAATGAAAGGACAACAGGGCAAAAAGAGAGTGGGCTTTCTCATAGATTCAGAAGTTTGGGTGCATTAAAAATAGCTTGGTCAATTATCATTTTTAGGGGGTAGGCGAACAAAGAAATATGACAATATGTGTAGTTATGACTAAAATGACAGAAAAATAAAGTCATAATATTTTTAAAGCTTGAAAGCACTTAAAGTTAATTGGAGATTAACTTTCTCATTTTACAGACAAGGAAACTGAAGTTATTAACTTACTCAAAATTGTGCACCTGAATGTGTTAAAATAAAGTTAGTATTTGACCATCTACTTCTCTATCACGTCAGTAACCAAGGGTTACTATTCAAACAATAGAAACAGATTGAGGACTCTGACCAACAAATTGTAGGTATTTTTCCAAATTTCTGTGACCTAGAGAATTAATTCTTAATGGGGAAGAGACCTATGACAGAGATAGCTGGAGATGAATTAGAGTTGATTGGAAAATGTGAGAGAGGTGTGTGAAATGCGTTTAACTGCAGCCTAAAAATTAAGGCCAAAGTTGCAGAATTTTAAGTTCTGATGCTGAGAGAATAATACTGTTTAATCTATTAAATTACTTATTCCTCCAATCTGTTTGTTACTTCTTTTATTTCTTCCATTCATGCATTCATTCATTTCCTCATTCCCTTACACCGACCCTTGACTGTTACTTTGGAACTAAGTACTGTGGAGGCAGTACGCATCATGTCGCAGAACGCTCCTCCCTCGCTGGGCTGAAAGAGTGTAGGTCTCGCAGAGGATACAGATGTGCAGCTGAATCATCTCGAGGCTCTGTGCCATGTGAACGTGCATGCTGTATCTGAATAAAGGGAAAGCCCACCTAGAGTGTGAAGGCAATTTGCTCCAAGTCAAGCACTGTATTAAAAATACTTTACTGTACCTTTCCTCATCATGTTGACAGTGCCACCCACATACTAATAATCCTCTGAAGAACTTTTCTGCCTCAAGCAAAAACAACCTGCTTCTTTTGAGTTCCCAAGCCCGCTAAGTGACGTACCCTGTGTTTCTGCCACACTGTTCCCGGCAGGACCAAGGCTCCTGAGTCATAAGATGGCAGTCATTCTCTGAAGCCATTGGCTCCCAAGAAACAGGCATTTCCATCCATCTGCAAAGGGAAGAAGCATTAGCCGCCTGCTTGAATCAACCGTATGTGCGTTGGTTGGGAGTTGTTCTGAGACGCACCCCTGACAAGAGCTCAGTTGCCCCTCCCGCTTCCCTTCATCAGACGGGCCAGTGCCTATCATCATTGTTCTTGAAGGTGATAGCAGGAGTTGTCCCCTGTTAGAAGATGGTGGTGTTCTGGCAGGGTCACTGTGGTGTTAAGATGCATAACATTTGTCAGGTTTGCCTAGGACTTCTGGAGGTTTAGTTATGAAACTTGTTAATTGAGCTATAAATATAGCTGCAGCCTTTGCCTTCCAGTAAGGCAGTGTGTTAATTTGGGTTTGGCAGGGGGATGGTGCAAGCTGCCAATGTTATGTTAGGATTAGTAACGTGCAGTACATTTTAACTCCACTTCCCCATGTGCCACGCTTTCCTCCTCTGTTTGTTATCTTTGTGAGGGGAGAGAGAAGAGAAAGCAAGCTCATCGTCATGGGCATCTTACGTTCGAAAAATCTGTGGGCCTGCTTTGCACCCCACAGCCTCCGAGTAGAGAGAATTAGAAAGATAAATGAAGTAAACGGAAAATGCACAAAAAAACACAGGGCTCAATCACAACCTTCCGCCCCCAGGTTATGGAAAACACAGTTGCCAAAGGGTGGGCACTTGTTCTTGCTTCCTCCACGGAGCTCTGCCCTATATTTTGGACACTTTGCTGTATGTTGAGGTGGAGAAGATAGTTATGTGTGTGTATATATATAGATATGTGTGTGTGTGTGTGTGTGTTGTCTGTAATGAAACACATTCTTATTTTTTTACACACATGGAATCACATGTGGAATGGAAGGGTGTAAGCTTGTTTCTTCCTCAGATATTTATTAAGGGACAGAGGTGTCACATGCTTATCTCACTGAGAAAAAGATGTGAAGAGTTAGAACTAACTTATGGGGACCACACAATAATGCAGAAGATATGAATAACAAAAATAAATAAAATACTATTAAAAAAAACAACTTAGGTTGTTTATTTTGTGCTCAGGGAGGAAAGGTAAGAGTGCTCAGCAGCAGTTCTCACCATACTTATTTAAAGATGCTTGATAAATATTGGTTGAAAAAACAAATGAATGAGTGGGTGTGTCTCAATTAAGCAGTTTTGAAAGGGTGACTTCTCTGATTATCCAATCAGTCATGTTGTTTTCTTCCCTTAAATGACATCAGTGACCTGGAAGTAGGTTGGCAAAAATGTGGAATTCTGTTTGTTGGCTAGGTGGTAGAGGAAAGAACTTACTTTCAGCTAACTGGTGTCAAACATTTAATTTTTTTTTTCTAAAGTACCTGGCTTAAGCAGAAATCAGAGAGAATGTAGAAGCCTAACATCCTGTGTGGGTCTCTGGAGACTGCTGATTACATTTCCCTGGTTATGAAATGTTAGAAAGAGATCAACTTGAACTAAATGGTCTTTGTTTTTCATTCTGCTTTTCCCCTTCATGAGCATAATCTCTCACCTGTAAGTAGAAATTCCAGTCCTTTTTGTTCTGTTTTGGCTAATTAGAGCCCTATGTCTTCCTTCCTACTTGGGTTGAATTCTAGAAATGAACATGTAATATCACAGACACAAATGTGCTCAATCCTAATGACGATTGTATTAATTTCTTTCTTTTTTTTTTTACAATGAAACTGTAGCCTGTCTGAACCACACCAGCTGTTAACTGTATTTTCCTTAAGTCCTTTTGATATTCATTTGAAATGCATTTTATAACCCATCTGGTAACCTTGCTCCTAACCAACAATTATAGTCTGACATCTGAACACAAAGAATTTGGGACAAGCCACAGTTGTACATGGAAACTTTTAAAACAATGTCTCCCTTAATATATTCTTTACTAAAAAAACATTGTGAAGAAATGATTATAGCCCCACTAAATTCTGACATGTTGAAAAAAATGACTGTTCTTCTTTGAAAATTTATACAAACTTAGTGATTGGGAAATTGAGAGAATAATAATAATAATAACAATAATAATAATAATAATAAAAAGTCACAGTCAACTTTACCTCCTCTCCACTCCATTCACAAACTTGACATGGTCTGGACCAGTATTAATTTCAACTGTGTGAGGTGGACAGAGAGTGGGTGCTAGTCAAAATGTGGTTACTTTGGAGACTGAACAATCTGGAGTCAAAGTGATAGGATGATTAGAATCTGCAGCAGGGATGCCATGGGCAGTTGTGATTTTTTGTACCTAGGCACCAGGCCAAGTAGGCAAGTGTGGGTTGGAATCTAGCCCTGGTACTGCTTGCCAAGCTGTGTGTCCCAGCCTGGGGCTGCACCAGCCGGGAGGAAAAGGCCTTTCTGTAATTCATCTGCCAGGGGGGTGTGCCTCTTTGTAACTCACACAAAGATGCACTGTGGGCTAGAGGTGGCCCAGGCTGGAAATAACTGTTGAAGGGGGATCCGTCTTCTTTGCTGCCATGGAATATAGAAAGTCTCCTGGATCCTATCAGTCCCTTCATTTACCCACTCACCTATCCACCCATCTACCTATCCCGATCTCCACTGGTGGAAGGAGGAGTGAATTATGTGATGAGGGCATCTGGAAGGAGAAGCCACGCTTGGGTAAATGGGCTCTTCCTGCTATCTTTCCTTAGGGAACCAGATAGCAGAAGGGGGCACACCCCTTTCCCCTGTATGGAGATAGGAAGGAGGGGAGGCCCAACTCCGTTCAGTGTCTCTAGGAAGCTTACTTGCTCAACCTTGCTTTACTCGGTAATTTGCCACTTATAAGCTCACACTCTTGTCTAATTTTTCAGTTTGTTCAGAATTCAGGAAGAGAGGTGTTATTTATTGGATCCCCAACAGGATCTTAGAGACTATCCCATCCGCACCTCCCCCCACACCCATACTGAGAATAGAATTGTTCTTTCCATCAGAAGCCATGAACTGGTGGGCCCTAGTCCAGATCCAACCTACATCATATTCTGTTTGGCCCATGGAGTATCTTTTGAAAATAATTGCACCAACATTTAAAATTGGGAGATTGCAAGTACACCTCAAGATTTCCGGCCCTTCTTAAAAAATAAAAATGGAGGGCCTCCCTGGTGGCACGAGTTAAGCGCAGCACAGTAGAGCTGACTGCGGCTGCAGTGGCGCAGGTTCGATGCCCAGCCGGGGAGAATCCCACATGGCGAGGCGGACGTCTCCTGCCTCGCCCGCTGCTCCCTATAGCAGTGTATTTCAGTCAGTCTGCCTGTTCTGCTCCCCACTCTGTCTCTGGTGAACCCTCTCACCATCCCACACCTCTGGCCTGCACCCCAGCTTCTATGTAAAAATAAAAATCTTTTAAAAAAATAAAATAAATAAAAAATAAAAATGGAAAATCTGGCCACATGGAGCCGCTTTCCCCCCATCGCTCCATCGCTCAGCAGTGCTCTCCTTTCCGCGGGACCTACACCCTGCAGCTTACCCTGGTCACCTCCATGCTCACTGTTGGCTGTTGGTCTGAGGCTGGGTATCAGCCACCATCTTTCGTACCCCTCACACAGACTTTTGTTTGAAGTGAATGAATGTCCCTTCATTCTTATGTCCCTTCCAAAAGTGGAATGGGAAAGCTCCGTGTATGAGGACACATGGCAAAGAGGAAATGTCTTTATGGAATCATGGATGGTTTCCATATGTTTGCATATATGTTTTTTTTCCTAGATGATTTATACATTATGCTATCTATCTGGCTCCTATGGTCATTTAGGATTTCTTTAACATTGTTTTAGTGAAAAAATTCATATTCGCTTCAAAATATAATCAATGAAGAAAATGTTGCTGCTTCCCTGGCTAGCCTAATTCTCCTACAAGGATGCTCTTCCTTATATTAACATGGTACCTGCTCCCTGCACTATGTACACAAGGCAATTGATTCTCCTTCCAATTGATTCTCAAATGCATAAATATCCCACCAGTCGTTCTTAGAATTGTTCATTCTGAAAGTAATAGAATTTCACTTTTCCAAACCCTTATATTTACCATGCACCATGTCTGTAGTGGCTAAACAACTGGTGACAGAAGATGGGTGTCATTTTCAGGGAGCATCTGTAAGAATCCCTGTGATATGAAACGTTTGCTTCTCTTCTCCCTGCCCGTGACAAGGTCTCTCCAGACAGTGGAGGCTCATTCAGGTTACGCCCCTGACTGAGGGCAACTGTAGTCAAGCATCCCCACTTCCTTCTCTACCTAAGATCAGAAATGGACACATAGAAGGAGTAAGGGAGCAAAAAAAGCTTTTGTTGTTTTAAGCCCATGAAATTTCAAGGTTTTTTGTTAGAGACGCAAACACAATATGTCTTGACTGATAGACCTCTGTTTCCATTTGGCAGTTCTGGCTTTTGAACATCATTCCTTTGTCTTTATTTTTCATTTTTCTGGGATGCAATTCCATTCAACACATACTTGTAAGTTTTCTAAATATGCTACAAGTTCCCATCCCACTCAGCAGTAAGAAAATCTCTTAAGATGATTATTCCTATGGTCAGCTCTTCTCATAGTTAAAGAACACTGCAGAAAAGAGTGAAATTTGCATCAAGACCAGAAAAAGGACAATATGACCCATTCCTTTTGAAAGAATTTGTCACATCGGGCCTGTTTGTAATCTCATCTAGCCCTGAGGTGCTTCTGGCTGGGGCACCAAGAAACATGTCACGGAGAGTACAGTTGCCGTTTATGGCTAGGAAAAAAGAATGGGTATTCTGCCCATGCTTGAAATGTATGTATCTAAACTCTCCTTGAACTTGCTAGTGTACTTAGCATTTATCTGGAAGCCTGGGAAATTGAGCTCTAAGGTTTACTGACTAGTGTGCAAATGACTTTTCCTTTTGTTGGGTCTGAGTAATGTCTTCTAAAATCCAGGAAACACTCTGGATCTAATGCTCTGAAAATTTTATGGATTTGGGGCCTCCCTGGTGGCGCAGCGGTTGAGCGCTGCGCTGTGGAGCTGTCAGCAGCGCGCAATGCGAGTTCAACGCCCGGCCAGGGAGAATCCCACATGGCGTTGCAGACCTCTCCTGCCTCGCCCGCTGCTCCCCTTAGCAGTGTATTTCTGATCTGCCTGTTCTGCTCCCCACTCTGTCTCTGGCAGACCCTCTCGCCGCCCCTTGCCTCTGGCCTGTACCCCAGCTTGTATGTATTAATAAATAAATCTTTAAAAAAAATTAAAAAAAAATTTTATGGGTTTGAAAATATATAACCTTGATTACATGGTGCTTCTCTGTCCTACCATGAAAGACTTTTTCATTTGGGGGTTAATTTATAAGGATTTGTAAACATTCTTAATTATTCATCAGAGTTGACATAGTATATATTTTAAAATAAAGCTATATCCATTTACTTGTATGTGCTGGTGTTAGTGTCTCCTTTTCTGTTTCTATCTAAATTAGAGTTTGCATTATGGGAAGTATAGTAAAAAAGGAACTACATGGGAACTACAGAGAGGAAACAAACATCCTGTTTGAAAACTTTTAGCTCCAGCGATGGAGGTGATTGGGCCATTTGGCTTGTCTATGGTTATTTTCCTGGTTTGTAAGATATTTTACTCCATCTGCCTCAGTGGAGGTGATTCTACAATCAGGTGCAGCATGGGAGCACTCCTGTAAAGTCCACTGTTCTGCATGGACCATTTTTCTTTTTATTACTGTTCTCGCAAGTTGCATGGCAAGTAGAAGCTTATTTAGGGGGAAGGGATGATTTTCCCTAAAACTCCTACCATCACTCCCTCTTCAACTTTCCATGGGACACAACTCCAAAGAGTAATAGGAGGCACGTTTCCTACAGTAGGTAATCCTCATCTCTCTTCTAGCTTCAAGTTGAATCCCCTAAGGAACTCAATATTCCCAAGTTCCTTCCTGGACATTTTGCTGAATTTCTGAGATAAGTTCCTGAGGTGACAGGATCTAGAAAAATGTCTGAGATGGCAAGGACAAGAGCTCTGGCTGTGCTCAGATTTGGACTTTTCTGGTATGGGGGTCTCATTGAAGGTCTCTGGGGAAACTAAGCCAGTAGAGGGGTTCTAAAAAGAGAAAAAAGGGAGCTGCGGGAAAGGAAGGTTTCCAAGCATGGCTATCTCCACAGTAGGCGTGTCCCATCCCTTCACTTCATCTCCCACTTTTGTCCCCAGAAATCAGTTGCTTCCTCAAACAAACATGACTTCAAACAAACATGATCCTGAGGGCAATCTTGCAAACTGTGCACTTGGTCAGCAATATTTTCTCTGGGCGGGGACTAGTCATGTTCTAGTTTGTTTTCTGGATACTCAGTAGTTTCCTTTGTGTTGCTTTTGGCAGCCCTGGAACCTACTGTTGGGGCCAGAGGAATACATCTTCTATTAAGCTTTGGTTTCTGAGATGGGAATGCCTATAAATCATTGCTGCCATCTTATTTCTAGGTTTTTTTTTTTTTTTCTAAATGAGAATTATTTTTACAAGCTATGTTGAGGACTGAATCAGTGAGGGAAAAAGAAAGAGGATTCTGGGTTATCCAGTCAGTCCTTTCTGGAAAGCATGTGCATGAAAACAAAGGTATAAATGAATCAACAGATATTACCTTTTTATGTATCCTCCCATCTTCAGTGTATTCGGTGTAATCAGAATATATAAACTGGAAGGGAAGACTTTGTGATCTATGCCTCAGATTTATTTCTGCTCCCTGGAGTCGCTGCTTCACTAACCTTGCTCGGCCCCACATCATCCTTCATCCTTCCAAAGTAAATAAATGGAGTTCTCGCCCGCTTTTTTTCTTAATTAGCTATCAAAATTTGAGGTGTCACTTGGACTTTGAAGTCCCCTCTGACACTGTTTTAAGAATGTGGGGGTTGCCCTGTTGTCCTTGACCAACTCACCCCTCTTCCATCAGTGGTCTCCGCCACGGTGCAGCTGCACACACGTCTCTGCCTGGCTACCACCGCCAGCTCCAGAGATGGCGGAGCTCCTGGCCTCTGTTTGTATATAGAGCTGTTTGAAATGCATTCGGGATCTCTTGAGGTGAAAAGAGTTATATAAACAGAGAATGTTATTATGGATTCTTACTACAGATGGAAATGACTGGGTATTCTCAAAATAAATAACATTTCACATTTTTATAGATATGTAACATAATATGCATGTGTGTGTGTATTTATATTCTTTCCATCTTGAATACACAGCCTCTCCTTCCTCAGCACTTGGATAAGCCATTCATTTTGCCTCCTGCTTTTTTGATTCTCTTCTTAAGAATTCATTTAATTGTTGCCAGCATTTGGAGAGTCAGGATGAAGCGGTTATAGGCTTCCTGCTAGCTCCCGCCAGATAAGCCTGCCGTGGCTATAGCAGTTAGGAGTGCTGAATGCTGAAAACACTTAAGTTCTGTTTTTCCACTTCCCCTCTGAAGAGAGATCAATCAGCTTGTGGCTCAGCATAATTACAAATGGAAACTTCCTAGAAGAGGGGCCCTGAGTTAGAGGATATAGCATAAGGCACCTAGATCCAGAGGTTTGTTATTTAGGTATTTTGGATGCCTTCCCCTTTCTTTTGAATTAGTGTATTTATTTTCTTTGAATTCTGGGGGCAAGCATGGCATGTCTCATTTATGTTGATCTACTTTCAGTAAAACAAACAAGTGAATGTAGGTAAACGAATGACAGGGTCATCACTTTCATAACAGTGCCGTTCCCACCAGGAAAGTCCCAAGACTGGGGACCTTATGCCCGGGGTTTGCAGAAGAGAGTAAAGATGCCAAAAGTTTATTTTGAATCAGGGAGAAGGAAGATTGGCATCCACAAGTCCAGGCAACACAAGGCGGACAACAGCTGGCTTTGCCAGCTCCACCTGGCTCCAATAAAGGACTGGCTAGCGTCCTTGGCAGTGGGTGGTGAGAGAGGCAGACAGGAGCCAGCTGCCCTGAGGCTGGCCACTTCTGGTGGAAGAAGGTGGAGGAAGGAGAGGTAGCTGGGTGAGAGGGCCTCAGGCCCTCAGTATGGTGCTGAGAAAATGGTTCACTTGCGGGATTTCAGGCCAATTAGAGAGTTATCCTTTCACACACAGCCATCTGGAGATGTCTGTAAGGGGACTGAGCCTATAATTGGGAAGCCATCCTAAATGACAACTCCCAAATTTTAATAGGATCTGATAAAATTTTAAACTAAGATTTACTGAGTGCCTAATCCATAAGCGGGCTCTTTGATAGGTGCTGGGTCCATAACAACAATAATCATAACAGTGAAACTAACAAGACCATGATGATAATCGCTGAACTTTAATGAGCACTTACTAAGTGCCAGATTGCATTACACATAGCAGCACATTGACTCTCACAACCTTCTGAAAAGTAGGCATTATTATTATATCCTCATTTTAGAGTGAGGAAACAAAATTTAGAGAGTTTAAGTGATATGCCCGGGGGATTTGGGTTCACATAGTCCAACTCTTACTCTCTATTCTAGGCAATGTTGAAAAGTATATGGTCTGTACTTAAGGAACCAATAGTCTAAAAAATAACATAGTGGGAGAAAATACATAGTAATGATGAAAATAGTTACACATTAATGCACTCTGCAACAAAGCAAATTCAGCTGTAACACAATTGAATATTGAATTTTACTCCTGGCTTCAAAATCCCAATACTCAAAACATAACTCATAGCAACTCAACTTGTATTTTTAAGATTAATTTTTTGAATCTCATTCATAGTGGTAATAAGGAATGTCGCTGTATAGTAATAGCAATCGTGTCTGATATGTATAGTGCACTAATGGTAGTTGATTTTTTAAAAAGATTTATTTACTTATGCATACAAGCTGGGGTGTAGGCCAGAGGTGTGGGGTGGTGAGAGGATTCACCAGAGACAGAGTGGGGAGAACAGGCAGATCGACTGAAATACACTGCTGAGGGGAGCACCGGGTGAGACAGGAGAGGTCTGCCACGCCATATGGGTTGCTTCCTGCCCTGGGATAGAAATCGTGCTGCAGTGGTTGTGGAGAGCTTCATAGTGCTGATACTTAACCCATTGTGCCACTAGGGAGGCCCCAATGGTAGTTGATTTTTATTACCAAAATAATGGTAGTTGATTTTATGTAGATGGGTGGCAGACTAAGGAGAAAAACAATCCAGGAAGAAATTTAGTTTCCCCCGAAAATCTCAGGCAGTAGAACTATTGTCCCATTTCTTTTAACCAGTAAGGAAACCAGATAGAAAGAGGAAGAAATTTATCCCATGTACCATGAAGTCACTGATTCTAGTTCTTGCATGCATCTAGAAAAGTAAATAATGTAATCCCTGATGTATAGATAAAAGCTTTGGCGTTTAGGTGATTTGCTCATAGCTCAGAGTTAGTGAAGTGGCAGAGCAGGGGCCTGAATGGGGACAGAATGACCCCCAATTCAATGCTTTCTTCATCATGTCATCCATATTGCCTCTCCAGTTGAGTGGGATATACGAAAGACTGTGCAGTACAGTTACACAGAGGAGGAAGTGTAATTAGTTTTATGCAAGGGACTTGCACTTACTGAGTGCTTCCCCTGCCCCAGGCCTATCTACTGAGCACTGAGCATGTAATCCATTAGCTCACCTAATCTTTATAAAAAACTAAGTCAAAATTTATGGATGAGTGGGAATTTTCCAAAGAGACTGTGGGAAGAAGTGGCTATTCCAAGCAAGGCAATAAGATGAAAAAGGTACAGAAGCATGAAATATGGTGGCGTGATTGGAGGGGTTACTGAAGCCTAAACGGTAGTGCATAAATGGTCTATGCTTGGAGGATGACTGATGATGTGGTTGTAAAGATAGAGGGGTAGCATTCTGGAAGACTTTGGATCAAGGAATATGGATTTTTTTTTCCCTAAAGATATTAGATGGGTGGCAGACTAAGGAGAAAAACAATCCAGGAGGAAATTTAGTTTCCCCCCAAAATCTTGAGAAGTGAACTGTTGCCCATTTCTTTTAAACCAGTAAGGAAACAAGTTCAGATAGAAAGAAGAAGGAATTTATTCCAAATCATACAACTTGAAAGTGGCAGAACTGGGTTTAAAAACCCTCTTCTTTTTGGCTCAAAACCCCACATTTGCTCTGTAGTCCCAAGATGTTGTAACTTAAAGTATCTCAGTTCCACAGATCAGAGGAAATGAATAGAAGAATAGAGGAATGGGCAGAAGGTACTCAGCAGCTTCAAACCTCCTTATCCAGATTATTCTATTACCAGAATAAATTGCTTTCTTCTTATAGATTCTTATTAAAATTCCCAATATTACCCTTGCCACTATGAATTCTTAAAAATATCAATCAAGAAAGATGATGCTGTAAGATGGAGTCAACCAAAAACATGAAGAAAATGACAACTTCAAATAAAGGTGAAGCTTCTCTAACTTCTCTCACTGAGTAGGTTTAAATCTGGAATGCAGGACCCCAATAATTGCTGGACAGACAGCAATGATGATGACACCTCATGAGGACAACAATCTGACCATCAGTCCACTCACCTAATCCCAGCACTGTGCTGCCTCCATCTGGAGAAAAGGACCCATTTTTCTACCCATATACAAGTACCAGGTCAGTCAGCAAAGGCCATTGTCAGGAAAGAAGGCAGCATCAATAAAAATTTGCCAGTTCCTATCAAAAATTTCATCTAGTCTCCACATTTTATATCAAGAGCCACCACTATAACCTTTATTTTGTCACTTGCACAAATGGAAGCATTTAACTTCAATATAAATGGTGATTTCAACCTCAACTCCAAATTGTGTTAACTTCCTACCCTATGCCTTTGATATTCTTTTTTTTTTTTTTTTTTTTTTTTTTTTTTTTTTTTTTTTTTTTTTTTTTGCACGCAGAAGAGCTGGGATATAGGCCAGAGGTGGGGGGTGGTGAGAAGATTCACCAGAGACAGAGTGGGGAGCAGAACAGGCAGATCTACCGAAATGCAGAGGGGAGCAGCAGGTGAGACAGGAGAGATCTGTTGCACCATGTGGGTTAGCTCCCTGGACAGGCATTAAACTCAGGCTGTTGTGATGATAGCACTGAGACTTAAATTCTAGACCACAAGGGAGGCCTAGTTAGATATTCTTAATTGACATTCCAGATTATTTTGTATGATTTTGTTTTCATTTTTGTATTGTCCTAACAAGTATGATGAAAGCTGTAGTACAGGAATCAGAGAAACCACTTTTCTACTTAAAATTGCTGAAGTGCTCCATTTTGGTTACCTTCTCAGTTTACTAAGATTTAAATTGGGCATAATTGGGATCTTCCTGGTGGTGCAATGGGTTAAGTATCAGCACTATGAAGTTATCCATAGCCACTGCAGCATGAGTTCGATCCCCTGCCAGGGAGCAACCCATATGGCGCAGCAGACCTCTCCTGTCTCACCTGCTGCTTCCCTCAGCAGTGTATTTCAATAGATCTGCCTGTTCTGCTCCCTACTCTCTCTGGTGAATTCTCTCACCATTCCACACCTCTGAACTACACCCCAGTTATTGTATACATGAATAAATAAATCTTTTAAAAAAATAAATTGGGCACAATAATACCCATTTCACAAGTATATTTAAAAGTCAGTGCTTGCTGGGTGCAAGAACTAAGAAGTAGTCACGATTGTCTGATTATCTGTGTGTCTATAGTAGCACTCAAGACAAAGCAGGTACATCTTCATCCATTCTGGCTCAGAACAGCTATCACTCCAGATCCTCCAAAGTGACAATCTTATTCCTGAGACAAATAATAAATTATGGATTCAAGTGGAGAAAACAGATTAAATCTGAGGAAGCTGTGAGGGGGATCCAGGACGATTCTTCCAGATAGATTTTCTCCTTACCACCTCCAGCCTGTATTTTTTTGCTAGTCTCTCTTTGAATCTTTCTTTGCAATCCGTCTCAACATGACACTTTCTGATTACTATAACAAGTGTTATATAGGAAAATATACATTTATATTGATGCAATATTTATTTAGATTAGACATTAATAGAAGTAGCTAAATGATCTTTTAAGTCTTTGGTAGGATGTACTTAGAGTGGCCCACAATGACCACCCAGTTTATAATCTAACCAGCTCTGATTCTCTACCTCTCCTGCTTTTTCTGTCCTCCTTAACATCTATATTCTAACATGTTACTTAATTGTTATTTTGTCTATGTTTTTTTTCCTCCCCCCCCAATATGTGACCCATGAGAACAAGGCTCTTGATCTTTTACCTTAATAGCCCTTTTCCCAGTGCCTGCAATGTAGTAGGAGGTTAATATTGAAAAATTAAATGATATTACTGTTGCTTTGCTCCCCCCAAATTTCTAGAATCCATAGCTTACTTTACATAAGCTTGTCAACAAAAGACTTTTTTGGTGATAGTAGAGATATAAGTCCAGACACAGAGGCGCTAATTAGGATATTCCAAATATTTATGGCCCATCATTTATGAAAACCAAGTAATTTCTCAACTGTCCATTTTTCATTGTCCATACATTTTCCCTGGTTGAGAGGCCTACAGTTTGTCTATTTTACTGGAAGAAATGAAATTCAAAAGCCTTTCTTCCATCTACGATTTTTTACCCCAGTTTTATTAGAGACATCTAAGACTATAATGTCAGTCTGAACAATTGCCTAATAGGTAGTAATTAAAGACTTAAATCTTGACACAAACAATTAGGCAATATTGTTTTGAAAGGAAGAAGGAAAAAAGTCCACGTGCTTCAGATCTCTCAAGGTGAAAATACATGTTTCTAGATTGCCAATTCCATGCATGTGTACGTATGTGTTACTTTTTAAATAATGGTCATTTCCAGCAAGTAAAGAACTTTATGTTTGTTACCTAAGGGTAACATTAGTATGAAAACAATGACACCGTTTTTGTGATTTAACTAACCCACTGAATTTTCAGATGCTTGTTAAATGGTTAAGGCAAATGAAGTGATAGACATTTTTTGATCTTTTCTTTTTTAGTGAAATAGAAACACAAATAAATTGCATTATGTTTGTGTTCAGGAAGCATGTTACAAAACAATACATAGTTACAAGTGGGTTGAGGGGGAGGATGGGTAGCTTTCATACAGGGGAATATAAAGTGGTATATAATTCAAAATCACTGACATCTTCATCACTTCATCACATAAATATAAGTAGTAGAGACAAGCCATTTTTTGTTGATTTCTTGCTTTTATATATATTTTTTTAAGATTTATTTGTATTTATACATACAAGCTGGGGTACAGGCCAGAGGCAGGGGGCGGCGAGAGGGCTCACCAGAGACAGAGCGGGTAGCAGAACAGGCAGATCAGAAATCCACTGCTGAGGGGAGCAGCGGGCGAGGCAGGAGAGGTCTGCGGCACCATGTGGGATTGTCCCCGGCCAGGCGTTGAACTCGCGTTGCCGCTGCTGACAGCTCCACAGCGCAGCACTTAACCGCTGCGCCACCGGGGAAGCCCTTGCTTTTATATTTTTCATAGAATTTTATTTTGTCTATCTGAATTTTCTTTCTGTCTCCTTGAGTAACTATTTTTTCTTTCCTGAGATTGAGAAGGGCAAGATACTTAAAATATCAGTAAGAAAATGTAAGGAAAGACTAAGCTATCTTGGTCTGCAGGTGATAATGTGCATGTTTATTATTTTTAAGGGTTAAGATACAGCTGCTATGATATATAGAAAAGAGGGTTCATATTGGCTGCTTCTGTTGTGTAAGAAGCATTTCCGCCTAAGCAGGGAGAACTGCCTAGAACTCTACACTCAGCTGATGGAAGCTGAGACTGTGCTGTAAGGAGCGCATATTATTGTATAAAATTTACTGCAAAGGGGAGTGATAGGAATAGAGAATGTATACAGTAGCTTACTGCATGCTAGCAGGTCTTTTCTGGGCTCCTAAATGTTAACTGGATAGTAATGTAAGTTATTACACTCATTAAATTAGGCCACAAACAAGTCAACAGTGATTCAGCAAAATGGCTTTGTTTGTATAGTGCAAGGAAGTCTGATAGATATCCAGTCACACATTTATGGCTAAATGGATGAAGATTTTAACATTACAGCCTAATAAAAACCCCATACTGTGTGATTAAATAAGAGGGAAAGCAGTAAAAAAGAGAACGCATAATGACGGTAACATGTAGGTCAGTTACAATTTAATTGTCATTGCACTTCATTGCTAACATATCAATTCTCTGCTGCTTAGCTGAGCAGAAAACAACAACTTAACATGTACACTGGGCCCACTGACGAGTCGTCAAGCCCCCACTTCCATCACCTGCTTTTGACTACTTCCTTAACAACCACATGAAGTCCTCCTGCTTTAATAGGATAATCTCACTGAAAGCTCCTGCTGATTATTTCTTCCCATGCTCAATGCATCAATGATCAGTAAATTTACTTCACACTCTACATAGATGCTAAAATTAGATTGTTTGCATTACAACTTTCAATACTTCTGCAACAAGAAACACCTGCCTGCAGATTTATATTGTTTTGTTTAATGGTTTAAAATAAAGATAGCCTCACAGTGGCGATACCTTGATGTACTATATCGGAGGCGCACAATGGCTGATCATTTTTCTTACTTATCCAATTTGTACTGTATTTCTTGCCATATAAGGTATAGCTTCATTATCATTAATTGCAGCTTTAGAAAAACCGAGGAAGTATTTATTCTTGCCAACTTTGCTGCAATTTTACTTATTCAGTGTAACTAAGAAAAGGAGGGGGTAAAAAAGCACTGTATATTTAACTTTTTCCCCTCTGAATCTGGATAATTCATACAGATCTCAAAGGGGCTTTGGCACCTTTTTTAAATGTTAGCTCTAAAGAATTGTCTGTCTAGCACACTTATGCTGATCTATAGTAAAGACTTAACCGAGTACATAACCGACCTATTAATTCAGGTGCCTAAGGTGACATTTTTTATCCAGCTTAGTGGAGTCTATTCCATATAGAATAGAGCACAACTCCTGGTATAAGAAAACTATCCAGCAGACGCTAGATAACTCTATTAGGATGATTAGGAACATCAACACTTTTTTTTTCTCATTCCAAATCTCATTTTAATTCAGATTTCTGGGCATTGGGCCCATAGATTCCAAATGTCACTAGTATATTCTACTTCCTTTTGCACCTCATCGCACCTATCTAGATAGAGCTGTGTGTCATCTAAGGTCAAGAATAAGGGTCTGCAGTTCAAGATCCTGAACAAGCAAAGCAGAAACCCTAAGAATGAGTGCGCCCTCTGGGTTGATAACTGGAGGCACCACTCCACGCAGTGAGGGTTACTGGACACACCTTGGAGATCTGGAGTAGCCTCATGGTTGTTTCCAAGGCTGGAAGCCCTGAATTCCCAACTATGACTTAAGGGTCAAAGATGGACAGGTATGTATCATAGTCTACCGTCATTAAGGATACATTTATAAGAGCCCCTTCCTTCTGCTCATTCCTTTTCCCTTTACTCATGATGGAATGGCAAGTTCCATTCTTTGAGTTCAAGCAGGGAGAAGACCAAAGTAGCACAGTGGTTTCCATGGTGCTACTTATAAAGATTATGCAAAGTGCTTAATGAATAAGTAACTCTTCTCAACACTTGGCAGATAAGACACTTAAGAGATTTGGACAAAAATAACAATATGAATAAAAAGTTAGCTGTGGTGTTCCAAATGCCTGATTCTCTGCATAGGCCTCAGTTTACACAACAGCACCAGGAGAATGGCGGTCTTCTGTTGCTACTATTCCTTGGCATCATTCCAATGATCAGTACAGGTTAGACTAGCTCCTTTACCATGAGCATCTCTCTTACTGTGTTGGATAATCATGCCCAGTGGAACTGGTCACACTCATTCCCATCTGGAAATGAATACTAGTGATATGTAGAGGTTGCTTGTCTGTCTAGGCAGAACATACTCCCTGCAAGAGCTGCGGGAGAAAGCTGAGGGGGGATCTTGAACTACAGATCCTTATTCTTCACCTTAGATGACACACAATTCTAGAACCATCTAATCAGATTGTTTTTTATTAGTGAGGAGTCCCTTTCTCCTTTTATTTTAACTCATTTGTTGAGTGTTCATACACATTTCTTTCTTTCCCTATTAGAAATAAATTGTAAGGAAAAGACTCATTTTCTCAAGTAACATATATTATCCAGAGGGGATAAATGCATCGATTTTTCCATAAAAATGAGCTCTGTAGATTTACAAGTGCCTGGCTAGCTAAATATAGAAATGTGATAAATTCAAATTCATAACAATAGATTTAAGCATATTATCATCCAAATAATCCAGTTAGCTATATATTAACCTATCTGAAAATAGCTGAAAGAAGGATGGGAGGAAGCAGAATTTGCAGATGATATTTTTGAGTCATATTTCCCACTTGCTTAATTTTTAAACCTTGGCCAAAAATGCCATGTTCATTATATCTTTGAATTGAAGAGAACTTGGCAAATTTCCTAATGACAAACTCCATTCAGTGACTTGGAGCATGAATTCATCACCCAGAATATTAACTATCTCTATTCTTGATGTTATTTAGCTGATTTAAATGTTAAGGCCAATCATTGTTCTCTGGGGCCATTTTAGATCTGTCTTTCTCAAAACAGTGGGAGATTTGTCTCTAGGCATGGAGTAAGACAACAAGAGCCCCACCACACATTGTGTGTGGGGGGTGGGGTGGGGGGGGGCAGGCGGGTTGTGTGCGTGTGCGCACGAGCTTGAGGCTGAGATAATGCTTGATTTGGCAGGATGGACAACCATTTTCTCCAACAGCTGCCTTTTATAAGCTTATCTGAAACCTTGACACAATTTTTGGAAGCTCATTAGACTTAAGAATGATTGCAAATGAAAGAGGACGCACGGTTACTCACTGACATTCATGCCTGCTTTTTAAATCTCATGCTGTATTGTTGCGGATCTTGATTTCACACTCAGATGCTTAACCCCACATTAATATGTGTCTTCTTCCCCAAGATGAACATAGTTGCCTTCCCTGTCTGGCATTATCATTCCCCGCCAACAAAATGGATTGCAGGAATTTAGCGGGGTGGGGGTGGGGGCGGCGGCAACAACCACATTTTAAAACGCTAGCCATGATTTTTCCATTTATTCTTGAATGCAGGAGACAGTTTTGAGTACCTACTGTGTACAGCCCTGTGCCAGGTACCACGTAGATTCTTCTTATGAGTTAGTTTCTCAAATGAAAGGGCAGACATTTTCATCTCCCTAGGGTCACGCCAGAAGTCTATTTCTTTTTATCTATCCTTATTAAATTATGTTTACCTGAATACATCAGGTTCATTTCACCTAGGCAGGATGTCCCATTAACCATGACAAGTAGAAGGTTGCAAGATTAATGCCCTTCTGGAGCTTAAATTAGTGTGTCAGCATCTTTCCAGACCTGGGACCAGAGTCGAACGGAAGTATTCTATAATGGACCTTCGCCTCTAACTGAACTGCTCTAATATTATTCCTATAACAAGACTACTTTTAAAGAGCCTCATTATTGGCTTCATTAGATATGTTACTTGCATCAGTGGCTGTAGTTATGCCTATAATATAGGAGAGGTTAACATAGCATATTTTTTATGTATTATATGGCATACAGCTTGAAGTAGCCAAAAGGTTTATGGCAATGTAATTGGTAGTTAGTGTGAAATTTGTAAGACAAATAGACAATATCTAGGGTAACCCCTCTAATCCTCTTTTTTCAGTTTTTTACAGCCACCAAAGGGCCTCATTAAAACAGCAGTCAGCACCTTAGTGAAAAGATACAGTGCTTAGAGTGCCCAAATGTGACAGAAAATCTGCATTTTGTAAATCTGACACCTTTGATAGATTATACAGTGTGAAGCCATTTCTTCTAAGCGTTATGATAACGCTTAAGGTTCTCTTCTGAATCCAACTTTGCTATATTCACAAGCTCTAACAATGTGAAAAAGAGCCGATTGAATAAAATAAAGCTTAGAAGGTAGAGAGGAACCTTTCTCTACGGCACAAAGCTCTTTGCACGTAAAGGGGCTGGAAAGCAGTTGTTGGCATTTCCAAGGACCACTTAATCTTTGGGGTAACATTCCTTTAAATACGAGGATGCTGTTTATGAATAGGACAGTATTTGTGTATTGAAGGTTCACCAACCTGTGGGCTACCAGGGTTCAGGAATAGTAGTTTTATGTGCTATGTGGGAAAGATTACTGGCTTTTTTTCATCTCCTTTCACAGATTAATGTTTTACAACTATACCCAGGCTAAGGGAAATAATGAAAACCTTACTCTTTCTTTCATAAAAGAGGCCTTTGAAATCTGAGCCTCCAGATTGAGGAGGTCCAATGCAAATGATGCACAACTAGGCAAATCTTCTAAATTAGTTCTAGGTGGCTACCACAGCTGAGCAGGCCATGTGACAGCGACACCACGAGTTTTAGAAGCATGACTGTAGTTGCTCTAAGCCAAGATTGCAGCTCTCCAAACCCTCACCATCCTTCTCCTAAGCCAGTGCAAGCATCTAGCCTGGCCCTCTTCACTTCTAGTCCAGCTCCCAGAGCCCCATATAGAACAATGTGTATGAACAACTGACCACAAAGATGGAAACTAAAATCAGAGCATCTATAGCAGAAGTAGTTTTAAAATTTTGATTATATGTAAATTTACATTTTTACTCTAGCTTGAGGGGAGGAAGATGTGGAATAAAATGTATGATTCTTCTATATGTCTGCCCAAGATTGGAGAATATTTGCTAATTATCATCAGACCAAAATGGAAGGATGACCGCTCTTGAGTCTTTTATTTCATCTGTGACTGTAAATTGTCCTTGTATATATATTTTCAGCAATCCCCACAAAGGGAGAAAAGCCTATTTCCGTTCTTCCAGGCTTTCTGTCTCTCTGGTCAAATGATAGTGAAATGAAGTGTTTTGTTTATTGAAACTTCGAAAAGATAACCAGGCCATTTTGACTTATATGCTTCATGCATTTTATGATAAATATAAACTGGTTAATGTAGTAGTAGTGTATCTTTATTAAAAGTTAAAAGCAGAAAAGCTTATTAAAAAGCATTCTGTATTATTTATGTTTTTAATCCATAGCATGACAATGGAGTCTTATGTGTAATCAGCTGTCATTCAAATGAAAGAAATATATCTGACCATTGTTTATATTTTAGTATTGAAATCTTTGAGGACAGACAGATAACCAGATTTGAACATGCCAAGGCAATTGCCTCTCTTTCCCCTTAAATATACATGGCCATAAATGCCACAGAAATTTCCCTTTCAGTACTTCATGTATACTAATTTTGAATGTATTTATTAAAAGAGTTATTTTTTCCCCACCATAATAAAAAGAAACCGGTTTTCATTTAAATGATTCCATTTAGGTATTTGCAATTATTAATAACACAGCTTACAAAAGGAAAAGATTCAATGGCTGGAACCTTGAAATAAATCCTTGAGAATTTGGAATGGATATTACTTTCTCTTACAATAATCTGGGCCACTCTGTATTTTTGTTGAATTCAGTGATTTTTTTTTTTTTTTTTTTTGGTTTGGTTTTGCTTTTGAGGGTGAGAACTATTAAGTTTCAGTCAGTTGCTGCAGGGAGTGGCAGGCCTCTTAGCTGAGAAATCTACTTGAAATTTCTCTTTGGGAGGAAAAAAAGATAGAAAATTGCCTCATCAGACCCATCTTTCAACCAACAAATCCTGTGACTCTCACTATTCTTAATTGTTGACCCATCTGTGTCATGTGATGTGGCAGGAAGATTCCGTTCAAATAAGGATACATGTTACCTCATCAGAATGTGCTTGTTAAAAGTGGTAATAGTTCACAATCGGTACTTAGCCATGTGAAATACAATATTCTTTCAAAGTGAGGTTTGGGGCCTAAATTAATACCTGGCTACCTAAGTCACTACATTATCTGAAAATCATTTGATCCCGAGGGGGGAAATATCTTTGAGATGCTTTTGCTAACCAAAGTTTGAAATGCAGAATTTATTTAATTTTGGAAAGAAACTTATTGTGGATGTCTATTGCTAACTGTTGAGCTCCATTTAGCCTTTAAAAAGCTGCCTTTACATATGTGGTACCAACACTAAAAAATGTATTTAAGGAAATCATATATTTTCTCATAAAATAGATTTAAAATTGAAATATATGTGGCATTAGATTCATGAGATTGGACTTAAAAAATCATAACCTTTTACAGTGAATTCTCTTAATATATGTATGTGGCTTGCCTTGCCCTGAAAAATGAACTTAAAGGAGCATTGTGAATAGAATGTGTGGGTTTAAAATTCAGTGGATTATTCACATCTGTTAGGTGAGAATTAAAGAGCGCTGAAATAATATATTCTTACGTTTTAGAGCTATCACTGCCAAAGGCTACTGACTAGTATCAACATCTGTGTTACTTCTTTAGATTTCCTGATTCAATGTGTCTAAACATTTCATTTACTACTGGAATTTTTTTAAAGTTGTTTTAAGCCTCTGTTTGATGTACTATTTCATTGAAAGATATTATTAGCAAATATTAGTTAAGGGATTATATGTACAATTAGCCCTAAATAACATTAACCGAATGTTGTGATTCATATTATTGAAAGAACGTCAGACTCTTGAAATGGTAAATAATGGAATGAAAATAAATAAAGGTACCTGTATTTTGACAGTGATATTCCACCTCTGGTTCTCCCATGCGCAAGCGTAAACACGCACTCACACTCTCTCACACACACACAATCATTCAAATGCCTTTTCTTTCTCTCACAAAAATATTCATTAAAACATTTCACTGTGCTGCCTTTTAATATAGCACGGGCATTCAACCTGCGCAGGAAGCTTCCTGGAACCGCACAAATACTGTGTAATTATCTGGTGGCTCCCTGCTGGCTGCTGCATATTCCAAGCACAAAGTGAGCAGCGTATTTCTAGAGCCTGACTCCTGTCTTCATTGTCCCTGCTTGGAATATGAAGCCTCACTTCATTATAGTAGACCTGATCAAACTTGATAGATTTAGCCATTATTCTTGACTGTGTCAACTTTCCAGTTTTTTTTTTTTTCTTCCCCCTCCTTGGGCTCTTTTGTTTTGCCACCCAGGGAATGCAGAATATTCTGAGTCTAGGTTTCTCTGTTTCTCATCTCTTCTCTCTCTTCCCTCCCTCCCTTCCTCCCTCCCTCTCTCTCTCTCTGGGATCTCTCAATCCCCCTCCTTCTTCTTCCACCCTATTTCTCCCTTCTCCCACCCAAACAAACCATGGATTCAACAAATAATGTTCCTTTTACATCATGTGATTCAAGGAAAATAAGGCTTGCAATTTTTCTCTCAATTGTCCTCTTTGGTTTTGATTTTTCAGTTACTATAAAAGAATTCTGCAGCAATGTTGACACACAAGGCAGAAATGCTTTGAAAATCCTTTTCTATTTCCTGTTAGTAGCACAGTAACTTTTGCTCTATGATGTTGTTGTGATGGTTGAGATTTTTTTTTTTTTTTGGTCTGTCTTATGACAACTTTCAAGGAGCACTTCAGAGTTCATATTTTCAAGGATCATCCACATCCGTGTATCTCATCAAATTTTATAAACGTTGCAATGTATTTTATTTACGAAAGGCATTAGTTCCTTCTCTAGGCAAATACAGATGTTGCTACAACTGGTTTAGCATAACAGATTGCTTGGTAGTTTCTGAGAGTTGCTATGCAACAATAGAGAATTATATCATAGCTTTAACAAAATTTTAGACTATCAAAAAACATGGCTAGTGGTTTTGCACAATTAGGGTCATTCAGACCCCGGAAACTGCCATGAAATATGTTAATCAATATATCAGGTGTTTATTACCAATCTTAGAATACTTAGGTCAGTTTACTGTTATCCTAGTCAATGAATATTTTGTGGTAAGATTTTACTGTCCCTGTTTCAATTTCTTTTCAGTAGTGTATCTATCCCTTTGGTGGACCCCCAAACACTTTTTAAAGACAGAAAATAAGGTTAATGTTAAGGTCCACTTATTAAGCTCTAATGATTAATACAGTAAAAACTGAAGGGTTTTAGGAAGTCCTCTGACTGTCCCAGGTCTCTCCACACCCCAAACCACGCCCATCCCCTTTATTATGTTTATTTTTTGAATGCAAGAGCCAGGCTTCCAATATGCTGCCTTTCAACAACTTTGCTCAGGGAATTCTTATTGTACTTTCTGGTTTAATGCCACAGAAATAAGGTAAGATGTTAGTATGGCTTGCATTTCATATTATCGTCCTTAAATTAAAAATAAAATAATTATTTTTAGAGTGGCATTTTCAGTCACACCAAAAGCTTCGCGGCATCTTAAAATGTAAATTGCCGTGAAGCAACACAAAGGAGAAAGGGAAGATTTTGAAGGCAATCGCACTGATCACTTAATTCAGTCGCTGCGTATCCACTTGGCATAAGGTAATTAGAGTGCCACATTGCTGTAAAGACAGAAAGCTTAGGGTCCCATTCTGACTCACCCAGACGATAATACATGATTAGAAGTCAGTGACAGATCACAACTGCTGAATGACCCACCAAGGTCTTATCAAGGGCAAATCGCATAATTAGCATGCACTTCGCTGGCAGAGGAGTGCAGTGCTATTGTTCCCGTACAATCAAATTAGCCCCGCCAATGAGGTCAGTGTTCTGTGACCTTAGAGACATTTCAGGTTTCCCCCCTCCTCCTTGTCACACGCGTGCCACACACACATGCAGTGTGCACACAGGCACACACACTTGCTCTGAAGCTGAGTTCCGTAGACACTAAAAACACCTTTTATAGAGACATTTTTGAAGTACACTCCATTGACTCTTTAGTTCATCATGTATGGAATGAAGAATGAGAAAACCAGCTAATGTAGTCTGACCCTGGGGGACACATATGTAATGGAGCTACTTTGACATAAATTCAAGCATCCAGTGAGGCCTGGATCTCACATTCTTTCCTTAATACGTCTGCAGCTCCCCACATGTTCCAATAAAGTCTTAATTCGAGTTTCAGGTCTCACCTTCCTTCTAATCAAAATGCCCTGGTTGATATGTCCCTTCTGCCTCTCCCCTATCTACATTTCCCTCAAGGGTTGTCCATCCCGAAGACCTGAAACTTCTTTCAGAAAAGCTTTGGAAATGGTTGAGGGTCCTCATAGCCTCAGACTGTCCTTGCAGCTAAAGCACCACCCCATGGTGCCACCCACTGCCTACTGAGTACAGCTGTGACAGGGCCCAAGGATTTCTCTGGCTCCCTCCTGTGCAGAGTCCTTGAGTGTAACTACATGAATGAGTATTTTGGAGGTTGTTTTCTAACCTGGAAGTCACTCCCCCGTTTGCTCTACACGCTCCATCAGGAGAAGTGTTCGCTGACAGGAGAGGTCGATGGGCACTCGGCACTGAGCAGGAACCCTGCTCCTTCTGCCCTGGGGTTTCTGACATTCACCTGCCCTAGGTTCCCTCTGAGCCACGTACCCCACTTACTCCGCTCCTGCAACCCGTTTTGCTGACATTACCTGCTACTGGGCTTTCTATCAATTTTTTAGGGAAATTTTCATATCCCATAAAATTAAAGCCAAGTTTTGAGTATTTTAATGAGGATAATGAAGGTATTTCTTTCTACTAAGAGCTAAATAATTTTAAGATTTTGTTCTCCAAAGTTTGCCCAAATATGACTCACAATTTACTACTGTTAAGACTCACATGAGCTGAGATTTCATGACATTTTCAGAAACATCTAGTCCAAAATTTAGTGCTAATGAGAAGTCTAGGGAATATTGATTTGTGTGAGAGGGAGGGGCTCTGACTTGAGGCTGTTGTGGGAGAGGGTGGCTGAGGTATGGGAAGTTTTGGCTGTATGGTGTGATCAAGAAGCGGTGGACTGAATATCAGATGACTTGGGTCTAGTCCTGGCTTTGAACTTGGCCAAGGCTTTGTTCCATTCTCGGCCTTGATGTCTTCATCTGCAAAATGCCTGGATTTGGCAAGAGGCATTCTTAGATCCATCCTAGCATTCTATATTTCTAAAACCTGTGTGAAAACTTTGCCCCCACTCCATTTGGTTCTATGTAGTCCTCACTGAACTCCTCAATGTTCGCATATTGGAGCTCTGACTTCTGTAACTGATAGTAATGTGACAGTGAGACCTTGGAATCTTAGCACACTCACAAATAAGAGGGGAGTGAGGATATTTATTGTTTACAAGATTTCCTCTCCCCTCCCTTCCTCATGCATACACCTCCTATAATTAAACACCAAGGAAGCGGAGAAACCAATGAAAACACAACAGATTTATGTTTAAATAATATGTTCCCAAAGTGTCACTGAGTAGGCAAGTTCATCTTTGAGCCAATTAAATAATTCCAGCTCCAACTTGGCCTCTCTGTACGTGTTCTATTTTGTGATGCTTGCATTTTAATGGGCAATGCAGTTTTACAACTGTATCATGGTCCTCCTGTGCTTCCAAACATATTTTCTTGGGTAAATAAAAGATTTTGATTGATTTCTGTTTTCTGAAGCTGAACTACATGGCTATTTTAAGAGAAGGAGATTTAGAGTTTAGTAGCACAGGCTTCTCCCAAAGATTTTATTTCTGACATGCAGTTCATTTATTAGAATGCCTTAGTATTTGTGCTACTTGTGGAGATGAAACTTTCTTCTCGTTTAGCATGAAGTTAATTTCTAAAGGTTGTTGATTGTGCAAACACAGGGACATTCCCCTTCTCCTAAAAGGATTATTGTCTGTAGAACAGTAGCAATATTCTGGGTGCCACAAAAGTTGCTCACCACATTATATTTGTTGTGATGAGCTATTCCATCCTCTTGGGATTTAGTCTTCATAGTAACTTCTTTTTGATGAAAAAATAGAATTATGCACAAAGGAGCAGTTTTTATACTTGTAATGGAAATATTAAAAAGGGACCCATTTTTCCAAATTGTCTATCTTATAGAGATTTTACAGCATCTGTAAAGTAGAGACGATGCATCTCACAGCACTGTATCTGCCGTAAGGGGTGTGTGCCAATTTGTGCAAGGTGTATATTTTCATATGTGTGCTTCATGGGCATTACATGTATCACTTATAAATTATAAATCATGGTACCCAAAGTCTCAGGGGGAGACCCCCACCTTAGTCATCCAGTGCAAAGCCTGAAAGTCCCCTCACAAACAGAATTAAAATTCACTCCTTACAACCATCCCAGGCATTTATTCCTTCCTTTTCATTGAGCTACATTTGTCTGATTTAACAAGATAAGATTTGAGTGCTGATGCAGCCCGTTGTTAATGTAGCAGCCGCATCCGCCATACCATCGACACTCGGCATCAGAGGAATGCATAAATCAGGTATTCAAAAAAAATTAGATATGCAGCACACCAGTTTTATAGTCCCAGCCTCAGAAATTGAAATGGCCCAGATTAATGTATTATATCTTACACACTGTCCGAGTGAATCAACTTTAATATATTGAACAGATTCGCAGAACAAGACTTTGTTATCTAAGGAGCACTCGGAAGAAGGAATTGACCTGAGGATTTGATTTGGTTCAGGTAGTTCATGTTGTACAGCAGCATTTGAATAGTTTCACATAAAAATAAAATTTGTATTAGAAATATTTCACATCATTTCTGGGCTCATCCACACGGCAGCTTTGCAGAGGGCCAATATTACAGAAACAATGTCCGGCCAAGATATGATTTTAACCTTTGCTTCTGACACAGCAAAACAATATAATTGTAATTTTAATGCAAGCTGCTGTTTCTCAGCAAGACAGCTTGTACAGGCTGACTTTAACTAGTTTGGATTTTGACTGGAAATGAAATGCCCATTGAATTGTTCATACAATAGAAGCACCACAATTTGTAGCGTTCAGTTCCCAAAGGCTCAGTCGGGGCTGAAGCTGCTCTGTGCAAAAGCTGCTTTTTATACTGTTGGATGCCATTCCAGGGAAGGATCGGCTTGCAAGCAATGTGAGGCTGCAAGGACAGTAGCTCTTTTCCTTGCCAGGCTGGGTGAGCCTTGATGAGGAAATAGTTTTGGGATTGAAACCAGAGATCATGCGGTCTTTCCCTCTGACTGTCTGGAAGGGTGGGGTGGGGGGAGGGGAGGAAGAGTAAAAACTGATCTGGGGTGAGACTGAATTTGGGACATCAGGGTACATGGCAAAGTGCTTCCTTCTTCCATGACTCTTTTCTGTTTCACATTCTAGAGAGTCTTCTTTGTGTAACCTCAAGACCTGCAAGGTTGTGCTTTTTTTCACAGGGTGACAATGATGGAGTCTGAAATCCTATCTTATATTTCTTGACAGTGTCAGCTATGTGATCCATGGAAGACTGTAACCCCCCCCACACACACACACACATACACACACACACACACTCAGATGGAATTCTAACTATTTAATGCATTTGCTAGAACAAATGCAAGCAGTAGTGATGACGATTTTCATACTGAACTCACTACATGCCAAAGTATTTGGAGTGAGAGAGATGGGCAGAAAAGAGCCATTAAATGTTAATATAAAGGGTCACATGGTAATTGATACACAAACACGATTTCCTTTTGCAGGTAGATGCAAGGTAAACCAACAAGAATTCTAAAGAAAAAACTCATTTCCTAGAATGGCACCCATACCCTTGTTGGCAGACTTTGCCTGTTTTCCAGGCCTTTGGTCAATTCTGGTTTTGTGGAGAGTCAAGGTTCAAATAATCTACCCACATTGTAACAACTAAGAAGCTTCCATTGACATTCTGTCAGCTTTGTGGGTAACTGGCTAACACCCACTTTTCTGTGATTAAGTCCTATGTGAACATTTGACCTCAGAAATCTATGTTTTTACCACTATTTTTACTTTTCTTTTCACCTGACTAATTCTCACTTACTCTTCAGATGTCATATAGACAGGATTTTTGACTGGGAACCCATTGATCAGCCATCTTTTCCCTTTATCCACCAATCAAGTACAGGCTTGCTACCCACCTGTACTGCTTACATCCTGAATGCTCCCCCCCCCCCCACCAAAGTCACGCATTTACTTGCTCTTTTGTCACTGCAGATTTAAATCTTTCTCCCAAGAGAACTCAGTTCTTTATCATTTTCATAACCATGCCCCTCATTTTTAACAAATCACAATGCCTGATGCATAGTAGATTTTCATTACGAGTGAATGGGATTCATTCACACATCCAGTAAATATTTTTGAATACCACCCCTTTAGAGGCTTTAGTGACTCAGCAACAAACATAGCAAAGTCCCTACTCTCACAGAGCTTACATTCTAAGGTGGAAGATAGACATTGGTAAACAAACATTAAATGAGCCACATGAAATTGCCAGCATTTGACCATACGACACCTATTAAAACGGCGATTTCATATGATCCAACCTAATCCACAGGCATCTTGGAGAGACAGAGCAGTCATAGTGTTTGACAACATCATATGAGCCCTGTTATGGTGTGAGAAGCTCCTGCTTGAGCTTATTCTACTTTAACTAAAACTCCTCAAAATCATCAGGCAGCATTATTCTGGTGGAATATAATGGTTGCTCTTATGGTTACTGAAGTAACAGTAAGTCGGTCCCATTTTATATGTGTTACTCTACAGAATTTACATGGCAGCGCCAGACCTCATGGAGATAGGATTTTGCTCAGACTCCTGGGGAATGGCATTTGCCAGATTATTTTGTAGCCTGACTGGGTCTCTGAAGCAGGATCTCGCGGTGCCCTGAGACACTTGCCTCATAGCCTCTAGTCCCTGACCTCTGCCCACTAAGTCCCTGCTGCTGTGTTGGGAGGAGTGAATTGGGGTCAGTAAGCCAGAAGAACTAAAACCAGGGAATTTGTCCCTCCACCTACTTTTTGAAGTGAAGGGAACCAGTGTCTAATGTGTATTGCAAATGGCAAGTGCCCCCTTTCCCCAGTCACCCACTCTGCCCAAACCATCTTGTTGTCCTTGGTCTGTGTCTGAGAGTGGACCCAGACGTGAAGGGGAAATGCTCTCCTCTGGCAGGCACATTTGGTGCATTATTTCTCACAGCATGTTCTCGTAATATCCAGCTTTGACAGCGCACATTCTCCGAGTGTGTATGGGAAAGTGTCAAAAAAAAGTGCTAACATTTCTACTAGTTCGGATCATTAATTTTCTCAAGGAATTACTAAATAAAATGACGTTTTAAAAAAGCCCTCCTACGCTTCCATTTCTAAAGTTTTATTTTAAATGTTGCATCCCTTTAACTATCCCTTAACTGTTTTTTCCCCTTATATTCAGTTTATTTTTCCAGATTAAAGTTCATAGCTCTTTTATCGGATAAATATGATACCTAGAATAAGTATTTTTGTATATTTTTAAAAGTTTTATAGAAAACAGTGCTGTTTGGTAGCTTCTTCTGGAATGATAAAGGACTTTTTCTTTTTTTTTTTTTCCTCTTTAAGGAAATCCATAGCAAAGAAAAGATGGTGC
This sequence comes from Scalopus aquaticus, assembly GCA_004024925.1. Taxonomy (NCBI): domain Eukaryota; kingdom Metazoa; phylum Chordata; class Mammalia; order Eulipotyphla; family Talpidae; genus Scalopus; species Scalopus aquaticus. Next base: position 8,940 of record PVIJ01013286.1, on the reverse strand, counting down.
AAGGGACTTTGTGAATCTCCGTTGCTCTCAGACCCTGGGCTTGGGTAGCGAGCTCACTGAGCTGACTGATGGCCAAGGGCATATGTCTTCTTTGGAGCATCTCTATAGCAGCTCACATACGGCTCTGTGCACTGGACAGGCTGGAAGGCATCTGTGGAAAAATCTTCCCAGCTACTACTTATTATGCACACGTTTTATGCCAGATTTCACAGGATTTTGCATTGCATAATTATGGGGAATATTCTTCCCATTTTTCACATAGGCAAACTGAGGCTCAGATGGTTCACTGTGTGCCCCAGTTGACATAGTCAGCTAGGACAGAATCAGGATCCAATTGGAGCCAATGACCTCTCCTCTCTGTTACTTCTATCAAGGTGGGGTTTTCAAGATATGGTTGATGGATCCAAATTTTCCAGCAAATGAATGCATTTGCCACAGGATGCGGTGGAGATACTCATCCATTTTAAAATGGGAGTGTCCTGTGTAACTGTCAGGCTTGCTTAGGATCATCTCATGATGTTCTGCCTTCTCTCCTCAGGACTTGAGCCCTTCTGAGACCTCTTCTCTGATCTACACACTGTGACACCAGCATACTTTGTAAATTGTGCAAATGGGTATAGATCTCATCCTGCAACAACTCCTCCTACTCTGGCCCTCCAGACAACTGGGGAATCCACCAGTATCCCCCAGCATTTCTTTGTCACTATTTCCCTTAAGAGAAAAATAAGTGGCTCCACCCCGCATGGGCACAAGCCTACCCAAGGTTTCTGGAGACTTGGAGCGGGAACAGGAAATGCTGTATTCTCACAGGCACCTCTAACTCTGAATTCTTGTTTTTTCCAAACTCTCCATAACACTCAGCTATACTTATGATCACTTTCTTCCTTCCCTCAAGCACTACAAAAATGAGTTATTACACATAATATGCATTTACTGGCAGTTTCCAATCGTAGGAAGAGATTACAGCAGGGAAGAGAAAGCAACTGTAAATTGACTGTGTGTCGTCTCTGTTCTTAGCGGTCCTCGAGCATCCCCATGGCAAGGCAGGTCCACCTGGCCAGTGTCCTAGCTAGAACTCAGCTTCAGGATAAACCAGGATTTACTCTTCCTCCTGCAATCTTTTTACTACCTCTATTCTCCCTCAGATTTTCAGCTTTACCCCCAAATCTGGTCCTCCCAGCCCTCAAGTGAAAACTGAAAATTCCATCTATAAGGTTGTCCTGCAAAGTAACTGAATACTTTTTCCCATCCCACACTTTGCACCATGTCTAAAAAGACCCACCGACTGACTATCTTAAACATGGAATCATCTACCACTCAAGTAATGTCAGGTGCTTTCCTAGAAAAGGGAAGTGCTCCAATCACTTTATTTCTCTAAATCTCATCTTGCCCCTCATACTGACTTTTGGCAACTAGTCTGGTCTGCGTTTGACCCTTTGCCAGAGTTAAACTAGTAGCTTATCTTTTCTTCTTCTGATTCTCCCACACTCTTGGTTTATATTGCTAACTGAAGGAACCGAGTTTGGGGATCCTTGACATCACCATTGCCTCTGGGGACTAAGAGTTGCTCTTTGAACCAGAGTGCTAGGCTTCTGCCTGGCTTTTCCGTCTTCTAGGTGAAGGTGTGACGTACATGCCACATGGTAACAAGCTTAAGTCATTTCTTTTCATCCCAGACCAGACTTGGTTTGGCTATTGGGCAAATGACTACAAAGCATTTTCTACCAGCTGGATACATGTTAACACGGCTTGTATCATCTAGTCCTTATCAAGCATCCTGTGATGGAGACTGCTGTGAGTCCCTTTTACAGGTGAAGAAACAGTTACACAAATAGGAGGAATGAGTCATGTTGTCTCTAGAGTACAAATTCTTAAGCATTCTACTGTGTCACTTCTCCACACAGACGATGAAGGACTGGCTTCACTTATAAGCTGAGTCCAGGAGCCCCTGGGCTTAAATAATGGACGAAGTCTAGTATCCATTAAAGACCTTTAAAGGGAAAGAGAGGTCCCAAAGATTCAAGCATTGTTTTTAGCAATATTAAATTTATCTTTGTTTTAAATATGTAATTCTTGGGACAATCTCTTATAATCATTTAATAATCTAGTTTCACCAGGACATCTTATGATAATACATTGCTTATTCATCTCCCTTTGTGTCTCTCTGGAATTTCTCACTGCATGTGAAATCTCCAAATGAGTCAACTTTTCTACCGCATATCAATCAAGCATTTGGATAATATCTAAAACGAGTTGTGGAAGTTTAGAGTCGATTTTATGGTGCTTCTAAAGGATGATGTTTGGACTATGATTCAGAACTCTCGGTGTTGCTTATCTTATATTCTCAGAATGTCTGAGGAGTGCTTACCTGAACAGCTTTTCCTCTCATATGCCTCCTTCAAAAATGGTGTCCTCCTGTGAAACCTGGTGAGTCATGGTGTATGGAGCTGGAGAACCACACTTTAAAGAAAGCAATCTGCCTATGTACTCCCAAAGGGCCTCCTGCTCCTAGGTTTGCTGTGAGTTCCCATAGTGGCCACTCCAAGAGCCCTTATTTTCTAAACATTTCTCAAAAGGGGAGGGGGGTGGCTGAAAGAAACTAAATAACTCTTGGCCACACTTTCAGAGTCAATTTAAATAACACCACTAGTCAAAAAACAAAAAAAAAGTTTAAGTGAAAATTCAGCTAATCATCCATCTATTTTAGTACTCAACATCTACATGTTTTCAGCATTGGGATCGCGTGAGCAAAGACATAGTATTTTCCTGGCCAGTAGCCCAAATGGGAGAGAGTGACCAGGGAATTCTGAAAGTATTTTTTCTCTTTAAGATGATGAAAAGATTATCTTAAGCTTGGAATTTAGTGATGAAAGGACCTGGAAATTACTGAGTCTAAGTACTCTTTTTTTGGGTGAGTGCCCACGAGGATATGACTTGGCTGGTCTTAGGTTGCTAATTCCAGAGCCAGTGGTGAAAAAACGTTCTGCTCCTGGTTGAGTCTTCTTTTAATTATGTCATGCTGCATTTTTGTTTTTAAGGGGAATGAAGGGTGGGTGGCTAGAATATTCCATCTTTGACACCATCTTTCTGTTTCCTAAATAGTTAGGATTTAGAGCACAGGTTGTTGCATAATCAGGTATGTGGGGTTAATACACCATATGAGCAAAACCCTTGTGGAGGCCAAAGAGAAGATGTGAAGTGCTTTAAGATACCAGCCCACACCTCACTTCGTGGTTGTGCCACAAAGTAAGAATAATGTGTACAAACCTAGTATTTCAGAGAACATAATACAGTCAAAACAGAATCAGGTCTTGAATTGAATAGATTTTGAGTGCATTCAGACTTCCCTGAAAACCAACTTTTCCACAAGAACATGTGTGTAAAGGAACTTTGAAAATATTTGAGAAATGCAAATAGTTGTGTTTGTAGTAGGTGTGAATAGGGGGAGAAGGAGGGATGGGAGATGGCCAGGAGAAGCTGTACCTACAAGGGCAGATCACAGCAATGTAACTTTAATAGGATGAAGTCAGATTCTTGAAGTTAATGGCACAGAGATGCAATGACAATTTATTTGAGGTGAGGATTGTAGGAAAGACCAACAAATAAGAGGATGTGAGCATATTCATAAAAAGAAGACAAGACTATATTGATGTGATCATTTTGGCTTTTAAGAAAGTCTTACCTAAGGATTTCATATCTTAGAAATTCTGTGCTCAAAGAGGCTGTCATACTCTAAAAACAAAAGTAAATTTCATCTCTAAAAAGAATGAAACAAATCGGGTGTTTGCTACTGCTTCAAAGATCCAGATTTGATTATATTCCCTGCAATCTAAAAACAAACAAACAAACAAAAAGAATGGAAGCATTTAAGACCCTGCCCCGGCCAGAACAAGAGTTAGAGTTCACGGTCAGCCCCTGGGACCACCGGTCTTTGGTTTTTCTCTTCCTTGAGAAGAACGCCTCCACGCCCTGGCTCTCCCACCAGCAGCTCGGCCGCCACCACGCACCAGCATAAAGCACAGATTGCTGCCCAGCTCCTTGGAGAGGGGCCAGTGCATTTGTCAGGAATTGAAAAGTTTTGGAGCCAGTTCGAGGACTTTCTGGTACACAAAGCGTTGGCTGGAAACGTGGTAAGTATTAAATGGGATGTTAATTTTCATGAATATTTTCCCCATGGTTGTAGCTTGTGGTCATTGAGCAATTTAGCAATCACCATGTGGTCTGTTGGACACAGGGCCTGGGTGAAGTTCAAGAAATTAGCAGCCAGTCAGTGGGGAGAAGGCCAGAACTCAAATTCATCTGTGTTTCCACTTTCTCTTTTTCCCCTCCTCCCCCCCCGCAGGGTATGGCTGCTTCTTTATCAAGTCTTTGGGTGCAACCATATGCCTGGGGTCAGTATGCTCCGCCCCTCCCCCCATACCCCCTGCCCCATCCCTTCCACCCCGCCCCATGCTGATGTTCCTTCACATTTCCAGCCATTTTATCTAGCCTGTGTTTGTCAGACGAGTATTTTGGCTCTGTAATCTATGCTTCAGTGATTGCTGGCCAGTTCATTCCTTGCCTCATCATGTAGGATATACTGTGTCATTAATTCCATCGATGCTTATGTTCAGGAGCAAGGCCAAGTTCATTCTTCTCTTCAAAGTGAGGGGGATTTGTTGAACTTCTGGAGTCAGACCATAAGTGAAGATATTTGATAGCAGGACTGTGGAAAATCATGGTTTATGATATGACAAGAATACTACCTTACTGTTACATGGCACGCTTCCTACATCATATGATCTTAACTAACTCTCACACCTGGAGATGTCCAAGGCAGGAGCTCTATGCAGTCCATTCTTTTCAGAATCCTACAGTCCCTAGCGAAGAGAGAGGGTTGCCCAAATTCACACAGCCAAAACTGGAAGACTGGACTGGAACTTCCTCCTATCAGTTCTTTTCCACCAGAATGCCCAAGTTATTTCATGAGGAATTTGTTATTAATGACAAGGCTTATAGTGGCTGCCCAGGATTTATCTTCTCAAATGTCTATACATTAAAGCAAGTCATATTTCCATTCTCATTGTCTTATATTACAGTATACTTTCTTGAACAAAGGAGAAGGTGCACTAGGTGTTATCACAGGTGCACTAGGGGTTATTGCAAGCCACAAGCCTCAGAGTATCTCGTGGATGCAGCCAGGGCTTGTGTGGAGCAGGCAAATGCTGTCTGAGAGTTTGAGAACCTTGTACCACGTTACCCATTGCAGACAAAGGCATTAAGAGAAGCTAGTCAGAGCCTCCCTGGTGGTGCAATGGGTTAAGCTCTGCACTATGAAGCTATCCAGAGCCACTGCAGCACAAGTTCGATACCTGACCAGGGAGATTCCCACATGTCACAGTAGACTGCCTCGCCCGCTGTTTCCTCAATAATGTATTTTGGATGATCTGCCTGTTTTGCCCCCCACTCTGTCTCTGGTGAATCCACTCACCAGCCCACACCTCTGGCCCAGCTTGTATGCATAAATAAATAAATCTTAAAAAAAAAGGGAAGCTATCCAATAGGAACTCCTTACCTGTTCTCATTTTATAAATACCATCATGATGGAACCCAAGAAATCAGACTTTTCAATATTCTCCATCTCTGGTCTAGGGAAAAGAAGATGTGATATCTGATATTGTCTTCTGAGAATAAAATAAAATAAATATGAAAAATTCTCCAAGTTCATTAATAAAAATGGTGTTAGATGTCTATCTGGCATAGGGATTATTACACACATAGTTAATAATATAAAATGCATTATATGTCTTTGTAGTTTTATAACTGCATTTGTACATTATATATTTTTCTCAAGTAAATAAATTCACATGTTTAAAATATATGAGCAATACATGTTTCTTTCAATATTGTTAGAAAATAAATTTTACATGTGTGAAATTGTTACTTGCTTATTTAATACTTAGGTTTTTAGTATTTTAACTATTCTAATGGAATGTCCTATGTATTGTTTTGCATACTTCCTTTTTAGGAAATAAAGAGAAAGATGAAAGTCAGTCATTTTGGGATGACTTTTGTCAATATATTATTGACAGAATTTATTTGTTCTGTTCTCTTACAAAATTACCCTCAGGTAAAATGACCTTGGAGATTATTTGAGACATTCTGCTATATTTTTATGTCTCTTCTATTACCAGGATAACTATTCTGATTTTCAGAAGTTTCAACTTGTAACATTCTTCTAATTTGCTTCATCTTGCCTGCCTTGAGCTACAACACACACTATAAAAACATAACTAGCATGTCTAAAATAAGAGTTAATAAGCTCTGAGTGATTAAAGTACCTATAGAACATTAGGGCTTTGTTACATGGAATAGTTACCCTGAATTGCTGATTCCAGGGGCCCTTTATTCTTTTTCCTTGGTTTCCAGGTGAGATATTAAAAGTGGAGTTTTGCCTATTAAGGGAAGTGTTCCCCTCCATTAAAAAACAATGAGGTGCATATGAGTGCTTTAAATCTTCCTGGGATTAGCAGTGTTTAGTTTGGGGTGACCCAAGGATGAGCATGGAGTGCTTCTGGCGGTGCAAAGAGAGGAGTGTTTTTATTTGTGTTTTGTCAAGGATGAACCCATGAGCACACTACAAAAGGACAGTGCCTCTTTAACGGAGGCTCTGGCTTCTGTTCCTGAGAGCTTCGCAGCATTCCTTCGTAAAGCAGCATGAAAGAGTTGATTTTCATTTTATGTTGTGCTTGTGAGGCATTAGCATGATGTTCTAACACTTGTAAATGAATACGGCTCTTGCCTAATCTGTCATTTTAATGCCTTATAGATTTTATTTCACTCGATGTTGTACCAGATTCTCAATAATAATAATCAACTGCTTTGTTGTTCTCTTGCAGAAATTAAATTTCTGCAGTGGGTGTGCAACTAATAAAAGATGTTGCTTGAGGAAACAAAAAATAAATATGATGAATCATAAAAGTTGTGGGGGGAGAGAGGGGAAGTGACTCCTAGATGGAAGACAATTACTGAACCACTGGTGAATGTGTTTGATTCTCATATTGTCAACAGCTTAATAACCCTCACAAAGTCTTTAGCCACACTACTTATGTCTTTGAGCATTAACCTCATGGACTTGGTGTTTTCCACGATTTCATTTAGGAGAGTTAAAATAAAAGGTGAGGTAGTAAAATAACTCTTCTCTTTACTTTGCACCCTGGATAAGTTTGCTCAGGGTTGCCATTTTGCCACTCACACATACCTTTTATCTTTTCCCCTGTCACAAGCTATCTAGAAGAGCAGCATTAAAGGCAGCTATGTGGGACTCAGAGTATTGGCAAAGACTGTAAAGTGGAAAATAAACAGTGTGTCTATCACCAAGCTACAGGAACACAGCACTCCTTGCAGTGAAATGACAGTCAGTGGCAAGCAACTAATTGGTCACTAGCTTTGGAGGAAATGCATTCTTCCAGACCTCTGTCATTTACCATGTTCTGTAGTGAAAAAAATGCCAGGTTGAAATGTTGACGGTAACCCCCAAAACAAAGAAGATGAAGAGTTAAGACTTCAAGGCTGGGCAGGCACTTTGGAGACTGAGTAATTGGAGGCATCCACTGCTGGAGAAATAGTTGGCTTCCTGCAAAATAATTAATTCACCCCTGCGCGCACAGGTATTGTGTGGGTCCAACACCCGTGATGTGATGGATGTTGTATTTCACACAGCTTCTGCCTGAGAATCCATGCTCATGTGAATTCAGAGTGGTGACAGAAGAATTTTCACTAGACTCTTCCTCAATTTTGTCCATCTAATTTATAATTTCTCTTAGAAATGTTGATGCATTGATGAGCTACAGGAAAGCAAGAGGGATCATATTCATCTGCTAAGAGAAGGAGGGTGGTCTAAAACATAAATAAATATTTACCTGAGAGGAAGAAAGTCAAATGTGAGGTAACATATTTAAATACTAGACTTGGAATTGTAGTATAATATTAAATTAAAATATATTGAAATGAAGGGCTTTCAGATATAATTATTTAAAAATGTGGTGCTCCACTCCAAATCAGATACTTCGTATGGGAAAATGAAGACATATAGAGAACCCCTCACCCAGGTGTGGAGAAAAAGGAACCCTCTTGCACTGTTGGTAGAAATGCAGACTGGCCCAGTCCCTATGGAAAGCTGTGTGGAGGTTCCTCAAAAGCTAAAAATAGATCTGCTACATGACCCTGCAATTCCACTCCTAGGTATTTACCCAAAACACAAAAACAAGGCCATTCTGGTGGCATGAAGATTAAGTCTCAGCCCTATATACTATCACTGAGACAACCTGAGTTCGATCCCCTGACAGGGAACTAACCCACATGGTGCAGTAGACCTATCCTGTCTCACCTGCTGCTCTGCTCAGCAATGTGTTTCAGTAGATGTGCCTGTTCTGTTCCCCACTCTGTCTTTGGTGAATCCTCTTGTCCACCCCCCGCACCTCTGGCTTATACCCCAGTTCTTGTATGAATAAATAAAAAAAAAATTTAAAAAAGTAAAAACACTTACTCGACTTACATGCACTCCTGTTTTTATAGCAACATTATTTACAATAGTAGAGTTAGAGAAACAACATAAATGCCTCAGAACTAGACGATCAAAAAGATGTGTTATATATACATGGTGGAATACTACTCAGCCATCAAAAAAGATAAATTCATGCCATTTGCAGCAACATGGATGGAACTGGAAGAGATTATCCTAAGTAAAACAAGCCAGAAAGAAAAAAGTAAATATTGGATGTTTTTACTTATCTGTGGAATATAGAGAAAGGAAACAAAGGATCAGACAAAGATAAACCCTGAAACCAATGCTCGAAAGCTGAACATAGATCTGAATTATCCAGTAAGGGTAAGACAAAGGGGGAGGGGAAAAAGGAAAAGTGGTAGAGAGCACTTTTGGAGGATTTTTGGAGGATTAAG